>CH003263.1:1388410-1432924 GCA_000149265.1 Ciona savignyi
GAAATTCTTCAAAGATCTTATCAAGCAATGGTATCCTTTCTTCAGGACCGTCATTGTGATATGTCTCACTGGGGCAGAATGTCACACCAAGATCGTCAAGAAGTGGTGGCAAATCCTACAAATATGACAAATAGGGTAAAACCCTTTAAAACAACTTATCAGGCATAATAGGATAGATAAATATTTTTAAAATGGCTTTTGAAATATGGCTATTTATTATAATACCACATGCCCACTATCAAGTTATCTGTACCTGAATTAGTGCATTTTGTATATAATAAAGTTTATTTGTTTAATGAATGTAAATCAACAACCACCTTGCCAAGATGAGAAGATTTTAATGCAACAATTACTAAACAAAACAACATCTACATACAATAGAACACAAGTATCCATCTAACATTAAAAATTTATCCTGGGTTGCAAATTAAAACACGAGTATCTGGCACTCTGGCAGTATGGGACAAAAAAAGTTTAGGTTTTTGAAAAAAATTATTAAAAAACATAGTGACATTTACCTCATAGTCGTATTCTGAAATCTTGGCATCTACGCCTGTAACTCTGGTTAAATCAGCATCATGAGCTACAACCACCTTTTTGTCTTTAGTAAGATGAACATCAAGTTCCAACAGTTGTGTTCCAGTCTTCACAGCACTAGACAGTTGCGCAATAATTGTGTGAAACATCGTATAAATGCAAAAAAATCAAAAAGTTTACAAAATATAGTACTCAAACATTGTAAGAGCTATGATGATAAATAAAAATTGTAATTACCAAAATTACAAATTTTAACTGATATATGATGCCAGGGTACATACCAAATGCTGTATATATTTATGTATAATACTTAATGCCGATGACTTACACAAAGCCAGGTTCCAAGTAAGTGCAATACCAATCAATAAACCTAAATAAAATTTAACATAATATAGTCAGGCATATATATAACATATTGGAAAGATAAACACCCCAATATGGTACTAAGGAGAGAAATAGAGTAAAACGGTTTCTGTTATAATTAATATTTACTTAAATATATGTGCGAATATGGTAAAAATGAAAATAAACTAATTTTATATTTTACCCTTTTTTTTATAACCCCCCTTAAAAGACTGCTGGTATGTAAAAATAACAGAAGTATTTAAAATATATAATAATGAATAAGGTATAACTGTTGCTCTTTTCTATCGCATTCCAATCCCTTGTATTTGCACCCACAACTCGATATGATAAAGACTTACTGATGAAATGCAGTAAGCGTGTTTTCTGTTCTTTCAGCGGCACCTAAAACAAAATGTAGTAGAGGAAGTCAAACATGCGATAGTAGGCACTTTCTAGAAATTTCCTGAACCAAGTGGTTTAATGGGATAAATAAAAACAATAGAAATGTCTCATACCTTAATAAATAGGAATGTAATAATGAACCCAAGGAACAACTTGCTTCAGCAAAGTATTAAAATCTGGATTAAAAAACTCATTTCCCGGTATGTAGGTTTAACCACCCACCATGTTGGAAATGACACAATTCCCAATGATCTAATTGTATGGTAATGTAATGAATTACTGTTATAACATCCACAGTGTTTCTGCTCCTAAAAATCACTTGGTGTCATTTTCCAATTTTTATGTATTTTTCTATATTTTTCAATTTTTTAGAGAGGGTGTTTTGATGCTCTTTTTTGTGAAAACATAAAAAAAATCATCTACAATAAACATTCCTAGAACCCAATCCTTACACACCTCCTCTATGACTGATATGGGCGCAGGCAAAATTTCTTTTCTTTTTCTTGTGCAAAATAGTCGGACAATTTAAAAGCAGAATTGAAGTTAACACATAACCACCGAAAGTACCAAGTATTGCATAACCAGCAATAGCACCAGCTGGTAGACTCATTTCAAATTTAGTATACTTTTTTGTCTGTAAAACAAACAAACAAAATGTTTTCTGCTAATATGAAGAAATAAATTGTATTAGGTTAAAATAATATATTACATAAAAAATTCAAATATATTGTTTATTGATGAAAAAAGATATGTAGCTAAATGACAGTACCGGTACTAAATTTATATAAATTACATCATAAAAAGTTGTTTGTAGTGATATTTTTGTCCAATAATATTTTATGATTTAAAAATATATCCTTCAGTGTTCCCAATGTTCTACTATTGATATGTGCATAACAATGTTATGTACTATTGCAATATATTGAAAAACCTTGTGCTATTCTATATAGGTTAATAATCACATTTCTGAATAAATGTCGACAAAAAATAGCAACAAATATTTTATCATTATAAAGATTAATGTTTAACATTATACACACTACTAGTTCTACAGTTCCACCATATTAATTTAAATACTCCTTATTGTATCTGTATCAGAGAGCATACAATGCTTCAAAAACTGTTTTTTTTTTAATTACATGCCTATCGCTACTGATAAATACTAAATTCTAGCATGTTGTTACAATGCCATATGTTGACAGTGCACATGTGAAGTGTATTGAGGAAGTATTAGTCTGGTAGTTTCGCAGCTTTACAGTTCCATGAAATAAAGTCATTACCACTATTAGATTTACCAGGTCTGCATTAACATATATAATTATGTTTAACAAATATTTTATACATTCTGATATCAGTCTACAATAGACTATAGCTATAATTATTTCTAGGAAATAAGTAAAGTTCCCCGAAAAAGTATTTTGATGCGGGGCAGCTAATATAACAAATATAATCATCAGATTACTGCATTCCCAATATAGAAATGTCCATTTACTGAAGCTTTTACAGTGTGTTGTAAACAGTATATATGGTTCTACTGTTTTATTTATCTCTCTTAAAGTGTGAGCCTACAGCTAGATTTAATCAAAGAACCTTACACCAGATGAAAGGGTTAGGAGTAGTAAATGGTTAAACAAATTTGTGTTAGGGGGTTGTTGGGTTTAAGGTTTTAAAGTTATATAGTAGTCTTACACATTACCCTGCATGTACTATAAAGTATCGGTTTGTACTTAACAATCAGTCTATCTTGATTAAACCATTAGCTTTTTGATTTAAAAAAATATATTTGAACCATAAAATCTGATCTGATGGTTCAAAATTTAATTCAGTCATCAATCTACCTACTGTTATAAATTATTTCGTAGCCGAACTTGTTGGATACTATAACACAAATCATCCAAATGTAAATAAATTAGTTCTGTGACATAAAGCACATAAACACAAGTCAAAACAATTTACAATCGTGTAATATCACCACAGATTAATAAGTATGGGACAAAGAGTTTGCAGGTTTTTGCTTAAGTTAAACTTTCTGGTTTTATTAACACAATAAAGACATAAAGTGGGATAGGATAGGAATACAGGATATCAATGTTTTTCCTTGTAATGAGAAAATGCAACATGTCGGCAATTGTTTGATCACCTCACACCCACCATCTGGTTACCAGAGCTATTGCAGTGTGTTATGTATAATTCAGACGTTCCTGTATATTGGTTGAACCCATCCTTTCACTGGGTTCATGAAATGTCTGTTAACTGCCTTTGACCAAGGCCACAACCGGTTAACTAGCAACCAGTTTTGAACCTACAACCATTCAGCTAAAAGGCGAAGTGAACATCAGGGCAGGTATGAGAAGAGAAGTATGATAATGTTACGTGCATATACTAGAACCACTTTTTTGGAATAAAACAGCCTTCCTTTTGCAAAGAAATGTTTATTCCTGAGCAATTCACCCATCTTTTACCTCAGCACACACAATTTCCTTTTTAAATTGGCTATACTTCGTTTATCAGCAGTCACACTTTTTATTTTTTAACGTTTTAGCCTTTGCTAAACTACTGGATTGCATACTAAGCTTTACGTCAAGAAAATTTATTTTAAAAATGGTGTTGTAATTAGTTAACAACTATATAATTTAACCAAAATGATTTAGTTCACTGATATTGAAGCTAGTTGTAACTCTTGAATAAACCTTCAATAACAAATTCTTTAGTGATTACGAGAAATTACATTATAATCTAGATAATCAGTACAAGCCATGGCCCATGAGCACGTCATAACCTTCTTCTTGTACTACCCACGGCACGCCCACACACACACACAGTCCTTTCCTTGTATACGCGTTTCCTTGGTGAAACCAAATTAGGTGTTTAAGCTCAAAACCTATTTATATCATACTTCAAGTTTAAGTCATCAAGCCAAACAGTGGTTATATTTTATTATTCCGTGTTAAAATAAAAAACATCACCATGACATGACAAAAACTAAACTTCTGGAGTTGGTACTTCCCCAACCTTGACACTAAAATTAAAATTATTTACGGTCACTACCAAGGTTAATAATAAAAAATAAGAGAAAAATTAATGGTATTGCTTATTTCGGTTAAATGGCAAATTTTTATTATGATGGATAATACAATGTTAGTAGCGTGCTGTTGCCTTATCTGTGAAAAATGTTCTATTACTACCAATCATAACTCCCAACAGTTTACACCCGTGAAATTCCCGAAAAGATTACATTCAGACACAAAATATTACATTCTACGTTCATAAAATTTAAACACCACACACCAAAACAACTAAAATATGTTTTTGTTTCATTTATTAGTGTTAAACTTAACTAAACTGCAAAGCGATTCATTAGCACAATGACAGCTTATTAAAGTGTCAATAAACTGCCCGTGTTATGTCACGTTTGATATTGTGTGCAAAGTACATTCATATATACTTAACTGTGGTCAACGGATAGATGTTGGATAATGAAGCAACCGCTGTCACATAGCTGGTAACAAGAGACCATTTCCGAAAGCCAGAAGTGTTACGAGCCTAGAATTCCGATGCATAACCGCCCGGTCAGCGCTTCGAAGTTTAATACTAGAGAGTGTCAACCACGTGTTTAACCACCACCATTTGTAAAACACATGTTGTATGCCATATATTCATGCTATATAGGGTCCCTAACCACATTTTGTATTTTATAGAGTATGTAGTTTGTTTCTGCAAGCATAAACGCATGGGTCCCATAAATATCAAGTCAAACTTCTTCTCCATGTGTAGATAAAAAAAGAACAATCGTGTTAGATTTACGAACATTTCACCACAAATGTTTTAAATAAAAGCTTTCTTTTTAAGCGTTTTTCGTGGTTTCAGGGAATTACTGGGTTTATTAGATAAGTTTCTACTGGGTTTAGTACGCACGTTTCTGTTTTTACCTATGTGGGTTATGTTGTATAACAATTCTTAATGTTTTATTCTGATTAGTCAATTCCTTGTCTGATTTGTCGACTCCTTGTTGAAGATGTTTGTACCATATGGCATGCCTGTCACAATCATAATTCAGGAAAATATCTGCGTTTTTAAAGGCAACACCCTAATAAATAATTTTTTTTAATTGGAACAGAGTGTTTAAATGTCTAACATTTTACCAAATCTGATTTAAATTGGAGCTGCCGTTTAAGCGATATGCGCAAAAAAGCTATTTTTTAGAAAAAAATACCGTTTTGGTTATTAACGTCTCAGGGGAATTCCCCTAGATATATTACCCAAAATGTTGGTTTCTGCATATCTAGGCCATGTTGTCTAACAAATAAAAAAGTTGGATTGAGCATACATTTTTTCTTCTTGTAGATGTCAGGGCGACATGACATGCCTGTCACAATCATGATTTGACAACAAAATCTTATTTTTAGGGTATTTCCCTAGGTAAATTTTTTATTTTTTCCAAGTGTTAAATTAGTGTCTGATGCATTTACATTCTACCAAATCTTATTTAAATTGGAGCAGCTGTTTAAGCGCTATGCCACAAAAAGCTATGTTTTTATAAAAAATACCGTTTTGGTTTTTAACCTCCCAGGGAAATTCCCCTTGATTTATCACCCAAAATTTTGGTTTCTGCATATCTAGACCATGTTGTCTAACAAATGGCTTAATTTTATTACGATTCCATTATTCCTTCTGGTAGGTGTCGTTGCCACAAGCCATGCCTGTCACAATCATGATTTGAAAACAAAATCTTATTTTTAGGGTATTTCCCTGGGTAATTTTTTAAATTCTTTTAAGTGGTATATGAGTGGCTAATGCACTTACAGTTTACCAAATCAAATTGAAATTGGAGTAGTCGTTCAAGCGCTATGCCTAAAAAAGGGAATTTTGAAAAAAAAGATACCGTTTTGGTTTTTCACCTCCCAGGGGAATTCCCCTGGGTATATGCCCCAAAATTTTGGTCTATGCACATCTAGACCATGTTGTCTAATAAATGACAAAGTTGTATTGCTATTCCATTACCCCATTTGATAGATGTTGTTGCCACAAGCTATGCCTGTCAAGCGTTTGACGAAAAAAAAGAAAAAAAAAAGAAAAAAAAAAAACGGACAAAAACAATATGTGTCCCATTTTTCCAAATGGGACCCATAACTATTGCTAAAATCGAATTTGTCCCAACTTATTAACAGTGACAAAGTGTCGTTGACGTTGTACGGAATGTAGAGCGAAATGGTCTCAGCTGTTAATACTTAATATATCGAGGCGATTTTAACCACATCAAGATCACAGTCTTCTCTTGTTCGTGTATATCGCAGAATTGTTGATAAACAACTAAACTACCGTGCACACGGATTCGAGCTATTCCGTTGTATATATTTGCAACAATTCTGCTATTGCAGTGCAATCTACTAACATACTGCGTGTTGCCCTGGGCTCAACACACTAATGCCGTGCAAACGTTCACAATATGCAAGAAAGGAACTGGAAAGGAAATCTATACTTCAATGTAAAGCAACCAAGCATGCGTTTTGTCCTTCTTAGAGGCAAAAAAACAAGCAATTTTTAATGCAGTGATCATCTTTACTGGAATGCATAGTCATTTTGGGTATACAAATTGGTGAAAACCATGACATCACAGAAAAGTTATATAATCTGTTGTAGAGATCACTATTACAATAAATGGAACTATGAAAGTAATCAATGAATAATATTTTATCAAAATGGAAAAAGAAACAAAAATTAATAGTTGTAACACAATTGACTTCTAAATCACACAAAGTATCTGCATATATTGGTGCTTATGGCGACTACGTGCTACAGAAAATAGGTTGATTAGTTCACTAATTTCTCCATTCATGTTTGCAGTATCCTGGGTGCAATGGTTCTGCTGGTATCCCTCTCCTAAGATGAAACGAAGAATTTTAGAAATTGCTTAACAGTCAGAAATTATTCGAAGATATAAATGGATGTAATAAAAATCTTTATTATGGATAATCAAGCAAGGAAAATTTTTAGGCAATTTAAACGTACAAACGGAAATATAAAATTAATTGGTTGTTTATTTAGTACATTTCTGTATACCAATATGCCTACATAATACAGGAAAATTTGTATGTTTAACATTTTTTGTCTGCAAGAAAAGTAAAAAAAAATATCAAATCAATAAAATAGCAAATCTACTTAAGATACCAAATCAATAGGAAAAAGAGAACTTACTGAACCATCCTGCATCGATGCTGATGAAGTCTTGGAGTAGCAGCATCCACATCATTCACCGTCTCCTGACTCCATAATCTCTCCGCAACCGCACTCGCTCGTGGCCTGGGAACAAATAACCAGTCATAGATGGATCATCATTTTCCCAAGAATATTGAGATCAACCATAATTGGTAACATTCGCCTGGTTAGTTGTATCAGTTGGCTAGAATGTTGGCATTCTGCCATATTTTGACCGAATAATTTGGTGACATTGTGTGTCGCCTTTTAGCAGAAATGTTTACTGTTTCGAAAGTGGTCGCTAGCTAGCCGGTTGTGTCTTTAGGCAAGGCATCTAGTGGACATTTCTAGGACATCTAAGAACTATACAGTGATGTTTGTAGTAATTTTAAAATTGCTTTTTCGATAACTGTTCTGAGTTTACTCACATTTATAAAAAAATAAAATATCCCTTTAGTTTTTATTAGACTAAATCCATTACAGCTACTGTATTACCATAATCGAGGAGTGACATTGGAGCCATCCACATACTCTCCCCACAAGCAGGCTTCACCACCGATCAGCAAAGCTTTCTGTTCAGCAGTTCCTGTCAAGTGTCAACCAAACATTAATATTAAACTTTGAATTTTCTCCAAGGATAAGGAAGCAACGGTGTATTCCCTTAATACTTATAATAAGGCGAAAGCCTGTTGTGGTTGGTTAAAGCTGTATTTTGGGACATCTTATTTTATTAAAATACCTAGTGTTCTATCATTTAAAACACCATTTATGTTCTATCAATGTCCATTACAATCTTGCCCAGACCCAGGGGTGGAAATTTAGTGGCTATGGGAGGGAAGGGGTGGATTCCTGTTTGGCAATTTGGGTAAATAACAATGCAGAAAAGTATCAGGATTCAAATTGGACGATAGTTAGTCATTGATGAGCGAGAGACATTGCCTAAACTTAGTAAATTAGTGAGTTGAACAAAAATTAATAACAACACCATATATGTAATGGTTATAATGGGGTAAAGTAGTATTTGGACAAGTACACATAATATTATAAAGTTGCAGGTAGTAACCCTACACCAAAATATAATTCTGAATGTCCTATTCTAAACAAGATCACATTAACTACTACATCAAAGAGTCAACCGCATGACAGTTTCCAACTAACGCACACAACATTGTTTTTAAACTTCAAGTTCAAACTTACCATTGAAATTGGAAGGTTCATACGTGTAATATCTCTTCCAGTCTTCACCAGTGGAAATATAGTCAAGATACCACGGGGCAGCTAGAAGTGCCCTGTAGCCCATGCCGGTGACTTTAGCAAGCTCATTGTCCGGATGATTATTGATCCAAACTTCAACAACTGTGTCAGCTTTCACCTAATAGGAAAACAGTTTTTTTTAATTCATTTGATATTTTTGAAAACATATTTAGCACTTCCATCTAAAGAAATGTTACAGTAATTAAAACACATATACAAATAGAAAATTGATAACAGTCATGGAGAGCTGTTTCTAAACCTAAATTTTTATTCACTTGGCATGGATGAATCACAACAACAACTAATGACAATATATTCACCCGACAATTCTACGCACCTTTACACCGTTATCCACCACCTCTTGCCACACAATGTAACTGTACCCGATGGCTGCACTGATGTCCAGCACTTGCTGAATGTAGACAGATTCCAACTTGCTGTAGTCACCAGTTATGTTGTTGTCCTTCATCCATTTGGTGATGTTGGGGTTGGATTGCCTGCAAAGAGGTTGTCAAAACTGGTTTTCAAGCGGTACTTAGTGTGAATAGAGATAACTGCTATATTTTCATGGTAAGTAAAAAATATTTATGCTATCTTACCCCAAAATTGCCTGAATTGCAATATCAATCTTAAATTTTACAATGTATAAAATCTCTTACTTATTAATTAGTGTGAATAGAGATATCTGCCCTACTTTTTTTATGGTTAGGAATAAAATATTTATGCTATCTTACCCAAGTCTAACGCGTAAGTTTTACCTGAAGTACTTATTACTGTACATGATACAGAGGTGTATTCTGCAGATAGAATACGATGGCAGTTATAATATTGTCATTGTTTGCATCACATTACTTTGGGTCTATACTCTTAATTACGTAAGTTATTTTAGTTATATATCAAATATATTGGTATAGCTTGTTAATTCACTTAGTACCTGGACATAACTGCACAGGTATTAATTATGGAGGGTAATAAACCTCTAAGCTTCTTTATTGTGGTAAAAATCCACAATGGAGTGGAAAACCTTCCTACCAGCAAGCAAAGCTGACTTCATCTCCTCCAAGATGGATGTAAGCGTCTTTGAATGAGGATTTCACTTCAGTGAACAAGTTCTTGATGAACGTGTATGATGTGTTGACTGTGGGGTTGATGGGACCATAGTTGCCATTTGGACTGCTTCCTGAAATGGAATCTCGAGGATTAATGATGGATCCAAGGTGACGCTGAGGTTTCGACTATTAGACCTTTAAAGTTTAAATTAGTAGTTAAGGGAAAAATGTAATATATTCAAGGCGGACTTAACTGCATAGAGCTGCATTCTTTAATTATGAAGTACCGGTAGGGTAAAAATTTACATTTTTAGCATATTTAAAAAAATCAAAAATCAATGATGACAGTTTTGATTTTATTTATTACATATAAATTACGTAATATAATTAGGTATTCATGCATTGCTATGCAAACTAAAACAAAGTTTTTAGTTTTTCCCAATCTGCACCAAACCAACCTGTGTAACACTCGGTAAGAAGACCCGGTTGTCCCTTCCCCATCGAGGTTGTGTGGCCAGGGGTGTCAAACTCCGGAACGACCCGTATTCCTCGAAGTCGAGCGTATTCAATGACAGCAGCCACGTCTTCGGGGGTGTAGATATGGGTCAGTGGGTTAAATGCACCCTGGATGTAAAAATGGTTAACTTATATTAATATTTATGTATTTGGGAGAAGAATAGTTTTTTTTTATATTTGATCAAATATTAGATTGGACAGTAAAATTACATTTTTACCTAAATTTTTGGCAATATGGAAGATATATTTGAAAAGGGTTTGGATACATTAAGTTAAAGTAAACACCACTTACCATTTGGCTGAGATTTGGGTAGACAGTGCTAACATATGGAAAGGATTGGTCATCAACTATATGCCAGTGGAACACATTGATCTTGTTATAAGCCATTCCATCCTGGATAAAGGTGTAATAGATAAAGGTGTATTAATCCTGGATAAAGGTGTAAGTCATAGATTTAAGTTGCAACATTTTTTTTAAATACTTACAACTTACAATAACACTACTGCCAACACTCACAAATATACATTTTAAATATTAACTTTCTCATTAAAAAATTAAAAGGTTGCAAATTGATGGCATATATAGTTTTGTTACTGAGTGCAAGTCATGCATTATAGAAAAAAATAGCTGCATTTTGAAAACTTTTACATCACCATGTTTCTGTGTATAATGCTTAATAGACTTACTATGTTTTCAAGCAAAACGTCAAGGGGCTGATAGTGTCTTGATGTATCGAGTAAGATTCCACGGTGAGCATATCTAGGCTTGTCTATTATGTTGGTCTTGTTTGCCACTATCTGATGTCGGAAAAGAAAGGAAGTAAGTAAGGGTGAACAGTCAAAATTGTGCAAATTAGATTTCGAACAATGGTGGTCACTACACTAATATTTATATTTGGAGGAAAAGAATGCATAATAATGATTACATATTTTTAACTTGAGTATTATACATAAGTATACTGCAGTATTAGAAAAATTTATACTTGAGTGTTAGACATATTTTTATTTCTCCAATTATAGAAGTAATCACTTTGCAAATATCTCATTACTTACCTGTCCAGAGTCAGACTCCCACAGAATCTGTGAGAAGCTTTCCAAACCTGAAAAGTATAAAAACTAAATTGAGCCTTGTTTTCCTAACAATTATAAGGAACCTTGATAAATATATAAGATTAGTTTTCGACACCCTGGCACTGCAACAGCAATTGTAAAAAATTAACACTCTACCATTAATATGAAAAAATGCAAAATTGCAGATTTATGTTTATGCTTATTTCTATCTAACCGCAATATGCAGCCCGAATTAACATGTTAAAAGTTCCGAATTGTAGCAACATTCACTGCTCAATTGCTGGGTAATATAAATATTTTTTTGGAAAACTACAAAGTTATTGAATTTAAAGATGAGAAAAAGTTCATAGAATTACCTCTCAAAACACCCCAAACAGATTTGGCAGATAAACTGGCTTGGGCCATCGAATTCACATCCAGAGTATCTGAAAGGTTTTTATGACATTATGACATTTGACAGGAAATTAATATTTAACCACAGTAGTCTTTACATAATGTATGACAGAAATTTTACATAGGCCTAAAATCCATTCAGAAATTTTAATAAACTCTTCTGGCTATGTTTTTTTCATGCTATAGTAAATTGGAGATATTCTATTTAGTATATTTCTAATGCACTCGAAAAGCGAAACGAGCAAGGAGCTAGTGTTTGGTTTTAAACAAGAAAACATTTAAAACTGGGCGTACTTTTAAATGTTACATGTGCACAGCTGCCAAAGCCTCCAGTTCAATAACCAAAGCCATTCCAACATTTTGTTATGACAATGATTTTCAGACATCCTATCTAAAAATTGCCGAACAAATTTAAGCAACCTGCCAAAAGACATTCTAACAATACATGCATAACAACAAATAATTAAATATGTTAACATACATGATTCATCCATGTCTAAAGATGGGTATTCCTCACAAGCAGCCATCAAATTCACTTGCAATGAGGTGACAGTCAGAGTATTCAATTGTCTGAAAGTAACAAGTGTTTGAATATGTTCTAATAATAATAAATTTTAATTTATTAAATCTACTTGTATATAGAGTAACATTACAGGAAAACCCCTTTAGTGCCAGTTTCTTATTTAATAACTTGATTGGCTACATAGAGGTTAAGTATATTAGCCCTTATCTCGATTTTCTTTTTTTTAATAGGGTGGCTAGTCAAGGAACTTTTGCCTTAATAATGAGGATACAGATGGGCAATACATAAACATAAAATGCACTGCAATTACTCCGGCAACCAGATTGTGGACATAGTCTTGATGATTATCTATGGCAAGGCTTCTCTTTAGTAAGCTCGCGGTCCACTCCTTTTATTAAAATTTTCTTCAGGTTTAAAATCGCAGATCGAAATATACATTTTGAAATTGATGTACTCTTTGTGACCCTGAAATTTATTGAACGATCCTCAGCAAGGTCGTGAACCCCAGTTTGGGAAGCCCTGATCTATGTTATACTTAATTTGACCTTTATTGCCCTATCAACGGATATAAACACAAATCCCTTCTGATAAAAACACATACATAATATACACATATAAACACAATACAATATATAAACGGATATAAACACTTATCCTTCAACAAAAGTTTACTAAGAAACAAACTACCTGAAAGTTCTGACACCTGCACTGTTGATAATTATCATTTCGTATCTCTTGAAAGCCTCAGCAAGCAAGTCGCATTTGAATGACTTCGGGGCGTAAGTGAACACGAACGTTTCAACTGCCACTGGAAATGTCTGAAAATATAAAAGTTTTAAGGATCAATTTCCAGTGTGCAAATGACTAGATTTGGAGACTAGATTACTATAACATACAACATTGCTTTGTGTAAAGCTGGCAAATTTATCGAATTAAAAGACAGGGTTACCTATATATGATGACATAACCATGTTAATGAGAAGATTACAGCACAGGAATGCTAGAACATTCTTACCTGAGCAGTTGAAACATGGGAGAACGGGTGAGGCCATACACTTCCTGGGCTTGTATTCCCAAGCAGTGGGGTTGGGAAATCGAGCGACAACTTTCTCTGCGAGTTGCCCCATGCAACAACAGCAATAGAAATAACTAAGAAGACGTGACGCAGCATTGTACCTAGACCTACAATCTACACAATCACAAAGTTGGTTACACACTTGCATCATATAAGTCACACTATTAACAACATATGTTGGGAACTCTATTAATCATCTATAAATTGTAGGGATATACATATGAAGAAAGAAACACACTATACTAAAATAGAAAAATCGAACTACGAGATTAAGAAGCTAAGAG
The DNA here is from genome assembly GCA_000149265.1 of Ciona savignyi. Taxonomy (NCBI): domain Eukaryota; kingdom Metazoa; phylum Chordata; class Ascidiacea; order Phlebobranchia; family Cionidae; genus Ciona; species Ciona savignyi. The sequence continues at coordinate 1,402,055 of CH003263.1, forward strand.
AGAAAAGATTTGCAATACTTTTGAACATGTTCATTCAGTAATAAATTGCATAAATATACGTGCTTTGCATAAAAAATCTGTGCTTTGGAACAGAGTAGCAAAATAATTGAAACAGAAATCTAGGTAGAATTTGACATCCCATATAATAAAATTTTATTGTTTGAAATCTTTATTTCTTATTCCTCCAGTCAAACGCACAATAACTTGGGTGAAGTGGTTCTGCTGGAATACCTCGTCTGAATATAGAAATAACATTATAAGTAAAGTGCGAGTGAGGTATGAAAGTATATGTGTGGCAAAACCCACAAGAGGCGGAATCAAATTACGAAATTTAAGTATAAATTTATGATGTCTATATACTATCACAGGTTGTTGGAGAAAAAAAAGATTCAGAAACCATTCCGTTCAAGGTTTCACTACAGACCAGGAAACAGGGTCATTTGACAAATTACCAATGTTAAAAAATTAACTGTGCAGCAAAAAGGTCTATTTAATAATAACTGAGGTCATAAACAGATAGGTGCTTGGGTTCAACCTTCACCCTGATCACCCTAGTAAGAGAACTTACTGAACCATCCTGCATCGATGCTGATGAAGTCTTGGAGTAGCAGCATCCACATCATTCACCGTCTCCTGACTCCATAATCTCTCCGCAACCGCACTCGCTCGTGGCCTGGGAATAAATAATGTTGTCCATACACGTAATGTTTATAAAACAGTGAAATGTACCATAATCTGGGAGAAATGTTGGTGGCATCTACGTATTCACCCCACAAGCAGGCTTCGCCACCAATCAGCAAAGCCTTCTGTGTGGCAGTTCCTGCAAGAGTTAGAGAACAGTTATTGAGTGGAATGCAATATTTCTATGATCATTACAAGGTAACATTTAATTACAATGAGTAGCAGTACCTTGCTAAAGACACACACAAATAACATATGATAGTTTTTAAACAAGCAACCATTCAAGCTTAATTTCTGATGTTCTACTCAATTTGTTAACTAACATAGGTACTTGCAATGTAATATAAAAGCAAAAGAAACCAAACCAAGAAAGAAGAACAACATATACCTCTCCCTTTAAAACTAAATTTACATTTAATAAAATGGTGTTACCAACGAATAAAAAACATCATACCATTAAAGTTGGAGGGCTCGTACATATAATACTTCTTCCAGTCTTCACCCACTGTTAGCTCCTCCAAATACCATGGAGCGGCCAAGATGGTTCTGTATCCGAGCGCGGTTACTTTGGCCATTTCAACCTCTGGGTGATTGTTGATCCACACCTCAACCACTGTGTCATCCTTGGCCTGCAATTTTGGAATATTTTGGCCTAAAGAGTCATGGTAAAAAGTGGATAGTTGGTTGGGATACTAATGTTAACCCTAGAGCATGAAAGAATAAAGTTGGTTGGTGGGTGATAGAGCATAATATATAATCGAGAATATTGACTTATATTTTATAGAAGCCTTTCTTACAAAATTAATTTTTGTTTTTAAATTAGCTTTTGTTTTTTTTTAAATTTTTTATTACCCTCATGCAGTAAAATATTAAAGTTTTAAAAAACACAAAAACAACAGTTGTGAAAACATATCACAACATTAAATATATGTATAATTTAATAAAGATGACTCAATGATTAAGCTTTTGGCAAAGGTATATTTAGTATTTACATATGTCGAATTGTCAAACAAGACATAATAAATGGAAATTAAATCTTACCTTAACCCCATTGTCTATGACCTCCTGCCAAACAATATAACTAAACCCAATTGCTTCAGAAATATCAATGACTTGTTGTATGTAGACCTGTTCGAGTTTGGCATAATCTCCCGTCATACTGTGTGCAGCCATCCAAGCAGTGATGTTGGGATTCGACTTCCTAATATGGTAAAATGGTTGGACTATTAACGGTAAATACCGGTAACCGAATCACAAGGGAATTGCAAACATTGCATTATCCTGCAGCTACTTACATACACAGAGAGTAAATACATTAAGAATTGTTGTTCAGGTAAATGAATTACAATCCTTGCAATAAGCAAACATGAATGTATTCAAAGAAATGCAAAAAAGATTTTATCAATAAATACATTTAGTTAAAATAGATTTTTCTAGGGTAATAGTGAACTAAGTGATAAAATTTAACACTTTTTATCAGTGTGTCATTTAAAAAGTATAAAAAAGGGCACTTGAGTATGACACAGGTTGCAGTCTTGGTAGATAAGAATATAAGATGATACATAACAATTATATCAAAACATACCAGCAATCAAAAGGCACCTCATCACCTCCAAGATGAATGTATTTGTCTTTAAACTGGCCACGAACTTCAGTGAAAAGGTTTTTAATGAAGGTATAGGATGAGTTCACAGTTGGATCAATTGGTCCGAAGTCGCCATTTGGTTTGCCACCTGATCATAAGAACTTGAGTTTAATCACACTTTTACCAAATTGGAATTTAGGCACATACATTACGCTGTACCCAGAACTCAGTCGGCACAGTAAAAGAGATAAAAACTGTTAGCTAGGCTGTAAAACCTTAAATTTAACTTTATAACGGCTTTGCATGTTTACCTTAAACATTATAAAAAGGAAATTTAAACAATAACTTGTTTCACATTTCCTTGTTTCACCACTACATTTCTCAACAATTGGTTGCCTAAATTAGTAGACCACCCACCTGTGTAACATGTTGTAAGCAATCCTGGATATCCCAACCCCCATGAATATGTATGGCCTGGTGTGTCAAACTCTGGTACAACTCGTATTCCACGTAATCGGCCGAATTCAATCACTTCTGCTATCATTTCAGGGGTGTATACCAGATTCATTGAACTGTATGAACCCTGGTGGGGAAAATAAGAGATACATGTTTGTGTTGGTGACCAATGTTAAAACACATATTTGGAAAATAATGAAAGTTATAATTGGTCAAACAGACATGAGAGTATTCTAAAATTATTTAATTCTTTTATTTATAGCAATCTATTAACAGTGTAAGTAGAGCAAGATCATGATTTAAAAATCCATTTGCGAACTGTGTTTTGGTAGTTTATGACAAAAAACTCTTTTAGAAGAGCATGACTTGGCATTTAACTAAGCTGATACAGAAACATAAATAGATTAATGATTTACCTTTAAGTGAAGGTTGGGGTAGACTGTGCTAACGTAGGGAAAGGATTGTGCATCAACTATATGCCAGTGGAATACATTGAACTTGTTGTACGACATTGCCTCCTGTTAAATAAACTGATGATATAATCTTGCAAGAGTGGTAACAAGCACTATTAAATATTTATAATACACACATTAATAATATATTTTAAACACAACAATTTGTGTCATTTAATGTTTAAGTAAAGGTTTTTTGAGAAGTAGAATTTGTTATTCACGTAATACATAAAAATTTAAATATATAACAGATTTGTTTAACTACTTCGTTTAACAACAAACAACTAAATATGACCTCACCAAGTTTTCCAGAATAACATTGACAGGCAGGAAGTGTCTTGCAGTATCAAGTAACACTCCTCTGTGGGCGTACCTTGGCTCATCTATTATATGGGTCTGGTTGGCAACCATCTGTACATTACACAATTATTAAATTCATACCATTTGCATACCAAATATAAAATTCACACCTGTCCTGTAGGATCCTCCCATATAAGTTGCGAAAAGGTTTCAAGACCTGAATTAAAAACAATGATTAAATTGGATTTCAAAATACATAAACAACATTTACCTCTCAAAACACCCCATACAGATGAAGCGTTGAGCATTGGGTGCGGTCCCACATCAAGAACATCTAAATGGAAAATTATAGGTTTTTATTGACACGTATCCTTATAAAAATATTTTAAAGGTTTTCATACATCCTTCTTTCATATCAAGAGATGGCATGTCTTCACAAGCTCCTGTGATCATCACTGGTAGCGTGCTCATTACAGGAACACCAAATCTGCAATATTAAGAATTTTGATATGGCCCCATAGTCTAGCAAATAAGTCTTAAAAATTTAGTCTGTGTTAAAATATTTATACAAGATTGTATCACCAAATTTGTGCACAGCTCTTAAAAAATTGCAGTTTGAGAATCACTACATTGGATAAAAATACAACATCTGTTTGAGAAATAATTCTAAAAATTTTAACTTTTTTACTTTATTGGGTTTTTGGCAGTAATTCCACTTCTTGAAATGAGAAGCTGATATCTTTTAAATGCTTCATCAGCAATATTGCATCGCTTACTCGTAGAGAGATATTCAAAGCGGAAAGCTTGAACATTGACGGTGTACAGCTGCAAAGGATAAATGATTCAAATGTTTTATAATTTAGTACAGCAATATTAGGACATAAATGCCAGAGGCGAAAAATTAGACATTTATTATAAATCCGCTGATAAGAAAATATGTAAAATCAATATTAAAGTGAAATCAAGAGAAATCAGAAATTAAAATTCAATGGAATCTAAATATGCCCAGTTAGTTTGTTGCAAGCTTGTAGTTGATTTTCTCATTGTGAACTTCCAGGTGATCCAATACAGGCATTTAAATAACGTAAATAGTAACACTTTAAATAAAAAAATTTGATATAAACAAATTAAAAGTAGATTGATAATTAAATGTTTCTGACATACTAACTTGTACCTGAGGGGATGGCGAGACAGTTTTAGGTTGAGGCCACACACTGCCTGGACTGGTGTCACCCAATAATGGGGTTGGAAATCCTAATCTCTCGTGAGATTCTGCCGCACCAACACATAGCAAGCATAGCACTACTAAGTATACACAACCCATTGCATTAAAAAGCAATTCGGTACCCTGGATTAACTCTAGGAGAAAAATATTAAATACTACAATGCAGTTTTGATATTTCAGCCCAAATAACTTCAGTAACAAAATCCTCAGCACGCTTATTGCTATTCAAATATGCTATGCCTTTGTCATTTAAGTTCTCTAAACCCAAAGAGCTGTGTAATTTATATGAATATGATTGGTCTGGCGAGGTAACAGGATCCATACTTATCCCAATTCGTGTGCATACTCCACAGTATCGGGTACCAAATGACAGCTTGTATCTGGAGTTGGAATCTTCTAAATATTTAACATAAAAAAATAGTCTGTTTTCCTTGGGATCGCTTGAACCATCATATTGTTTGCAGTATTTCATTATTTCTTCATGCCAAGCAACTAAACAATTTGCAGGAATTTCCGACTTTTGTGGTTTCAGGTCCTCTGTTAACTTTTTGCTTAGTCTTTCAAATTCATTTTGATTTTGTTTTCTAAGGATCATTTCTGTTATGTCTTCCAAAAAATATCTGCTTCTTATGGCATCTTTGACCTTATTCTGGGTTTTGGAGTCTTTTGCTTCCAGGTTGTTGGTTATAAATGCTTCATATCTTGGCAAAAGAACTGAAATTTGCTTCAGAGTAAGTTTTTCATGGTTTTTCACACTCATAACTTGTTTTCGTTTTCACCACTGTTGTAGGTGTATACCCAAGCAGGTAATGTAGTACAGTTTAGTTCAGTATAACGGCTTTAGCAAAAATTAACCAAGAGGGTTATTTACATCTGCAAAGCATTAATAGATAAATGCAGGTGTGCAAAAATGGGATGTGAATCACCTAATAACCTTTTTGGCAATTTAGTATTCAGTGCATTTTGTTCCTACAATTAATTTATCTAACATGTTTCATATATTAGCTTATAGGACATACAGTTAGAAGATTTTGTATACTGAATGCTATTGCATACTGAATGATATTGCATACTGAATGCTATAAGATCTCTGAAAAGACGGCAGCAGTGCAGGAAAGTACTACATAGACAAATACAGTAAACTGCGACACTTACAAAAAAAAATAGTAATAATTTAATTGTCCTTTAAAATGTGCATAAAATGACCAAAAAATGGATAATTCTAAGTTAAGATTTTTTACCAGCACTGCTTTAAAATAGCTTCGCCAACATTGCCATATTTATGAAGACAATAAGAAAATACACAAGAATTCTAACCTAATAGCTTTAAGTAACAATTTATGAAAGAAAAGCTGGTAGCATTAAAAAGCTAACGGTATAGATATTATCAAGACAAGATCATTGATGAGAAGCTAATACTTGCTTTTTAAGGTGTTTTTACAAATACCTTTGGTGAGTTATTTACCAAGGAATAAAAACAGTTATCACAATTGGATTGGAGCAATACATTACAACAACAATGAATACAGTGGGCGAATATAAAAATGGTAATTATAAAATTTTAAATAATAGTACTTTTGACAATAACAATATTCACTTTTTAGCAATGACACCCAATAAATTAAAATTTATAGATAAATGTTTTACTTTCTATTCTGAATATAAAATTTAAAAAAAAATTGTATAAACAACACGGTAAAAGTTATAATTTTACAGATTTAAATGTTACAATTCTATTAGTTAAATCATAGTACCAAAAGTATATCGAATAAAAATCTTTATTTCTTATTCCTCCAGTCAAACGCACAATAACTTGGGTGAAGTGGTTCTGCTGGAATACCTCGTCTGAATATAGTAATAACATTATAAGTCAATCCAATTGTTATATTACAAATACATAGAATAATTCATTTGAAAGCATTACATCAGGCCCAGTCTAAAACAAATATGTTAAAAAGCTATCTGTTAAACTTCACTTACTGAACCATCCTACATCGATGCTGATGAAGTCTTGGAGTAGCAGCATCCACATCATTCACCGTCTCCTGACTCCATAATCTCTCCGCAACCGCACTCGCTCGTGGCCTGGGAATTGATCAACAAAAATTTAGAATTTATAACCGTATCAAACCTCAACAATTCAGACCTCACCATAATCGAGGGGTGACGTTTGTGGCATCCACGTATTCACCCCACAAGCAGGCTTCACCGCCTATCAGTAGCGCTTTCTGTTCAGCAGTTCCTGCAATATCACACAACTAATAAAATAAGATACCAAATAAATCACCACCACCATTAAACTGTACAAAGCATTACATAAGAGTTAACCACAGCTAGTTGTTTGCATAATAACCGTGCCAACTTTTACCATTAAAATTTGCTGGTTCATACATGTAATACTTCTTCCAATCTTCACCGACAGTAAGATGATCCAGGTACCATGGTGAAGCTAGGATGACGCGATATCCAAGAGATGTTACTTTGGCCATCTCATTTGCAGGGTTGTTTTTCATCCACACCTCAACTACTGTGTCACCTTTTGCCTGGTTATTTTTGCACAATCACTATACCTAGATATTTACTAATATACTGTACATAGGCATTTCTGTTATCAATGGTAAACTAAACTCAGATTTCCAATTTCAAATTACATACAAATCTATTTTCCAATTGCCAACCACACAACACTTGGGGATCAAATCTCACCTTAACCCCATTGTCTATGACCTCCTGCCAAACAATATAACTGAACCCAATTGCTTCAGAAATATCAATGACTTGTTGTATGTAGACCTGTTCGAGTTTGGCATAATCTCCTGTCATACTGTGTGCAGCCATCCAAGCAGTGATGTTGGGATTCGACTTCCTAAGTGGTTGGACAATTTATTTTAAATACCGGTACCATACTGTTGTTTATTGTTAACCAAATCACATGAGAATAGCAAACACGGTAATAATTGTTAGACATACACACAGAGTAAATACACCATCGGCTATGGGTGGAAAACAAATTACAATGCAACGCAATACGCAAACATGAATTTACTTTGAATAGACTGCAAACATAAATCTTGATTTACACAAAGCTATAAAGGGTATAGAGATCATTAAAATACCTACAGTAAACAGTAACCAGATGGTTAAAAATTAATATTAAACTTCAGTAATGTATGATATGTAAACCTATTTAAAGGGTGTGTTGAATGCCATTTACATACAAATAACAACTCACACCCAACTTTCGATAGCAAGATAGCTGTATCTTATTCTTGGTACATTAAATATGGACAAGCTAGATAAAACTTACCAGCAATTAAAAGGCACCTCATCACCTCCAAGATGAATGTATCTGTCTTTAAACTGGCCACGAACTTCCGTAAACAGGTTTTTAATGAAGGTGTAGGATGAGTTGACAGTTGGATCAATTGGTCCAAAGTCACCATTTGGCTTGTCGTCTAATTAAAGAGAAAATGAGCTTCATTTGTTACAGTAAAAAGTTTTGATATAATAACCTATGAATGATTTACAATGTTACAATAACTATAAAAACCGCATCATTTATAATTGGTTGCCTAAATTAGTACCATCAATTGGTTGCCTAAAGTAGTAGACCACCCACCTGTGTAACATGTTGTGAGCAATCCTGGATATCCCAACCCCCATGAATACGTATGGCCTGGTGTGTCAAACTCTGGTACAACTCGTATGCCACGTAATCGACCGAATTCGATCACTTCTGCTATCATTTCAGGGGTGTATACAAGATTCATTGAACTGTATGAACCCTGATATGTACGAAAGATAATTTGTGTATTATTAAGATTTTTTTAATTATTAAACACAGATTACCCCATGCCAACCAAAGCTTTTGCGGTCGGTTGTATAAAAAATCTTTCAGTTTGCTGCCTGAACACCCAATTCACTCCTACTGATTAGGCTAAGCTAAAAGGTCCATAAATTGCCTATGTATCGACAACCATAAAGGTTTAAGGATTTACCTTTAAGTGAAGGTTGGGGTAGATAGTGCTAACGTAGGGAAAGGATTGTGCATCAACTATGTGCCAGTGGAATACATTGAATTTGTTGTACGACATTGCCTCCTGCCATAGAAAATTGGTAAAATACCAAAATTTGGTCTTAAAAATAAATTCTTAATTGCCAAAATAAAAAGGTTTGGTACTTTAATATATTTAAAATATGATATAACTATAACACAACTTAAAGTTCCTTGTTGGATAACGACTACTTATAAAATTATTTCAATACAAAATTGTACCAATACTTCTATTTTACAAAAAAGAAGCAAATCGACCTTACAAACAAAGGGAAACTTCATTTCCAAACACACTCTCTTTATTGTAAATAGTATGTCTTATATTGTTTAACAACAAACAAAACTAAACATGACCTCACCAAGTTTTCCAGAATAACATTGACGGGCAGGAAGTGTCTTGCAGTATCAAGTAACACTCCTCTGTGGGCATACCTTGGCTCATCTATTATATGGGTCTGGTTGGCAACCATCTGTAATAGCACATTAAATAAAAGCATTAAAAAGCTCATTGCATTTTGTGAACTTTAACAGTTTGCAAGCTAAATTAAATTCCCACCTGTCCTGTGGGATCCTCCCATATAAGTTGTGTGAAAGTTTCAAGACCTGAATTAAACAATTGTCAAATTTGAAGATGTAACATATATAAAAAACATAAGTAAATAAATTATATGAACAAATGTACATTTACCTCTTAAAACACCCCATACAGATGAAGCTTTAAGCATTGGGTGCGGACCCACTTCAAGAACATCTAAAAAGATAATTATGCATTATTATCAACACCTATCTTTATAAATATATTTCAAAGGTGTTCTTACATCCTTCTTTCATATCAAAAGACGGCATGTCTTCACAAGCTCCTGTGATCATCACTGGTAGCATGCTCATTACAGGAACACCAAATCTGCATGTAAACAAGTTATCCATAATAATTCTGACTACCTACCTGGTAAACATACATTAGACAAGCCGTGTCCAACTTTTATTATTGGCCAGACAAAATATTGTGAGTTGACTGCAGATTGCAATTCAGAGATCTTTAATAATAAAATTGTGAAAACAGCTCACTATTAGTCAACTGCCGTATTTTGCCACCGTTTAAGAACTTGCAGCATTTTTAAAATGCTTAATCATCAAAAGCTGTCTGAATTTTAGTCGCACTCATGATTGCCCTCAAAATTTGGGGTTTGGCTATGCTACTGTGCGTGGAAACAAAGGGGATAGAAAAATACAGCGTCGAATTTGACTTGCTGCATTCTATTCAAAATTCTTACAATTTTTTTACACAAAACTATATTGCATAACCTGTATTAAGACATAATAACTCTAATTGATATTTACTTTTTCGGGTTTTTGGCATTAATTCCACTTCTTGAAATGAGAAGCTGATATCTTTTAAATGCTTCATCAGCAATATTGCATCGCTTACTCGTAGAGAGATATTCAAAGCGGAAAGCTTGAACATTGATGGTGTACAGCTGTGTAAAAAACATAAAAACTTTTAAAAAAATTATCACAAAATCTATTCTTAAATGGGTTTTAGTTTTACAAACAATAGGAAAAAAATATAATATATTCCCACTAAGCAATGTGCAGTATTTCACCTGCAAAAACTGCACAGTATAAAATAACACAATTTATAGAACGTAATATATACAAAAAATACACTTAATACCTGAGCAGATGGAGTGACAGTTTTAGGTTGAGGCCACACACTCCCTGGACTGGTGTCACCCAATAATGGGGTTGGAAATCCTAATCTTTCCTGAGATTCTGCTGCACCAACACATAGCAAACATAACGCTACTAAATATACATAACCCATATCTGAAAGATCAACAATAGTATATATAAACGTATGATAAAATTATAAACACAAGACCCTTACTTTAGTTAAGTCGTCCTGTAATATGCGGAAGTTGGCTGTTATTATTTTAAACTATTTTGTTTTCCATTCTGGAATTTGAAATAGGCTAAACTTTGATATTACACAATAAGGCAATTATTAAGAATCTCTAAATATTGTATATTTTGTATAAGGTCAACTATTAAATTTCTATAGCTTGCTACTTGCTAGCCTTCTGCCTTCTTGTAAATTTTTTCTTTTTTGTTTTTAAAATCTTACGCGAAGATTGTTGTTTATAAATGCTTTATTTCATTACAGAAAAAATGTGCATACTTAGGACTTAGGAGTGTTTTAGTATTACTTACAATAAGTTAAATCTATATGCACCATTAAAAGTTTAGACTGTAGAGTTACAAAGAAGATTAACTACTTGAGACATCCAAAATTTAGAATAAAGAAAATGTAGACTGCAATGTAGAGGATAGTGCTTCCAAATGTAGAGTATAGTTCATAATACGCAATCGTTGCCGAGTTACTGGAGAGGCAATATGCTTTTTATATCAAATTATTTATTAACCTAGTCAAAAATAATATGTGTATATATATAAATAGTTTACTTCCGGCTCTTACGATTTACGAACTGTAGGGTGGTCATAAGATGAGGTCGGTAAAGTGAAGATTGAAAGAAGCCTAATTGTTATAGGTGTGTTGTAGTATAGGCTCTGTCGAAATTTGCCAATAAAAGTGGAGATGCCGGGGATCGAACCCGGGGCCTCACACATGCAAAGCGTGCGCTCTACCACTGAGCTACATCCCCAAGCGACGAGGATGGGATTCGAACCCACGCGTGCAGAGCACAATGGATTAGCAGTCCATCGCCTTAACCACTCGGCCACCTCGTCTTCGATTTCAAGTCTGCCAGACTCGCTACAGGTTGCAACGGCAAACAATTTTGGCAAGACAAAGTAGCCTACGGCATAAATAAATTATTTTTGTCAACGTTTTGTTCTTTTAATTCAGATTCTACGTTTAAAAAAAAAACTACAGAAAAAGTCAACCAAAATGAATATATTTGCACCTACATTGAATATAAATGGAGAAATTTATGTTTTGGATAGGATAGGATATATATTCATGTTTATACCCGTGGATGGGAAAACCAAGGGGGTTAACACACGGGCAATCGTCAGATCCGTCGGGTTAACGGAGCTATTGCAGTGTGTTGTGTATGATGGACATTTTGCTTCAATTTGGTAGAACCCTAATACGCTGGGTTCAGGCAATGTTAGTAAAGTGCCCCTTGCCCAAGGACACAACCGACTAGCCAGCGGTTAGGATCGATTTCACAATCTATATGAAGACTCCCGACGCCCTTACCAATTGAGCTAACCGGCCGGACCAATAACCGTGAGTAGAAAAATGCAAGGAATGTCAGCACACGGACGTACAATCGTCAGATTACCACGCGCCCACAGTCCGGTTACCGAAGCTAGTGCGGGAATTGTGTTTAATTCACACATTCCTTTAATTTTGTAGAACTTATCATTCCACTGGATTAAGGCAACGTCCGTTAAGACTAAATTTCTCAAAGGACACAACCGACTCGCTAGCGACCAGTTTCGAATCAGAAACCTTTCGGCTAAAAGGCGACGCCCTAACGGCCTAACCCAACACGCTAATCGGCGTACAAACAGAAATACATTTAATCGTTTTAAATCTTTATGGATGATTGAAATTGATATTTAGTATATTCTTTCCTTTTCTTGTATTGGAATAATATACACAATAGCGGAAATGTGTGCGTATTATCTCAACTACCACTAGAGTGAAATAAATACGATAAGCTTTGTGCAAAAACACATGCCATGTTACCAAAAAAATGGGATGACGACCCGTCACAACAAGAATGGTTGACTGACTACCAAGCGTTAAACAACCTGAGAAGAGCTATTTACTCGAAACCCATATATTTTGGTACAAAGTGTTTCAAACTTTCCCTATCTTAAATATGGAAAACTCACTGCTAAATAAAATGTTAATAGCCTACACTACAAAAAATCCCTTTATTTACATTGTATGTGCTGTTGCCAAAGAGTGCGACAAATATGCAAAAATGAATGCCATTTTCCTTGGCTCCGTTAAAATCCCATGATCGACTTAATCTCGGCACTGAAGAGCAATATTCATTTCAAATTTTAAGGAGGTTGAATATATATATATATATATAACATATAAAAATCACACAAAAGGAATTAAAATGTAAAGCACGCAGCTGTGTTAGATACTAGGTCAGCTTTTGAGCTCCTTTACCCTATTTTATTTGTTTATTTTGGGTTTCTAATCGCATATAATTTAACACCTATATCACTATTCAAAGTTTTTATTAACTTATTATGCGTATTTAATTTATTTAGTTGATTGCTCTTGTGTCTATTGTTACGCGCCTTTGAATTAGCCTGCCGTGGTAAGTGTTGCACTTGAAACTGGTAAGTGGAATTTTCTTTTTTTTTCTTTTTCACCTTTGATCGACACTGTCCAGGCCAACGGCCACCTTTTTCTTGGTTCTACAGGCTTTTAAATATATCCCAAGATACCTTTTTAAGTTTAAATGGAATACATTTTGATTGCCTCGACTCTTAATATTACAAAATAGTTTAATTTTAACTAATTTTAATGTAAACACATAATTCATAATTTCAACAAAACAATCCAATTTACTCCAGGAAATCCCCCAAATTGGACTATGCATAATACATCATATCATGTGTACACCAATAATACCGACATGAAAGAAATATAAAAAAGAGATAGACCTAGATAATCTGAATACGAACAAAAAAGTACGTACTCGGCTTAAAGATAATTATCTTTTTTCAGGGAAACTCTAGAACAGGGGTTCTTAAACTGGGGGGCGTGGAAGCTTCTCAAGGGGGGCGCGAGCATGACAGTGACATATTGCAGGGTTCGAATTAACGATTTTGAAACGAGCAATCTTACTTGTTAAAACACCATATAACCTTATTATAAAGAGGTGTGTCGCATCTCTGCCAATCATATATAAAGCAATCGTGGTATATTAACGTATAATGGCTATTGTTGCGTTGTGATATAAATGCTTATTATATGTCAATAATGCAAACTAACAGCAAGGTAAATAAATGTAATAGTAATTCCATTGTTAAATGTTATGTTGAAGGCAAAATATGTTATATTATATTGTGTTGATGATTTATTATTAAAAGTGCGCGAAATCAGTAACGGTAATTTATATTTTCGCAATTTTGTTAAATTTTGTAATTCGTGAACTTTAAAAAACGGTTCGCGAAAAGCGATTCGCGATCCCTTGCATGTTGCATCCTTCACACTAAGCAGGGTAATGGCAAATAAATTATTGTTCTATTTTTCGTAAATTTGATTTTTGAGTAGGTGAGGCGTGAGAATGAATAACAAATTTTAAGGGGGGCGCGACTGAAAAAGTTTAAGAACCACTGCTCTAGAAAATCAATTCCACTATAACTAGTGATCATTTTCATTCATAACACGCTGCAGCTAACACGAAAGGTCTCTTTTATAAATTAATTCGAAACTACATACTAAACGATATATTATAAAACAATATGTATTTTTCGCATTGAAGTTGGTACCGTAGCAGTCATGGGTCAAAAAGATGGCGGGTCTTAATAATGTATTATCATGGTCTTGAAAGCCAAATATTTCGCAAAACTTTTGTATATAACTATAATTCTTTTTTTATAAGACTAAGGTATATCTCGGCGTCGGGCACAAGGAAATTATCCTAGCAAATTCCTTCTTCATACTTTAAAACAACAAATAGCCAATTCTCTGAAAAATAGTTTCTGAAAATTTCTCACGTTTAACCTATTACGTCACTAGATGGATTATAGCCGTGATTGTAAACAGCACAGCAAAGATTTAAAATATTAATTCAAATATTATAAATTCTTAGAAACTTATCTCTTAGTTAGTCTACTGTTCTAAATTACAAAGCTAAATACTTAGCAAACAACGTTAACATCGAAGTAAAGGGCAAAATAATTAAAAATGTGATATAAAGTGAAACCGGACGATTATAAAGGAAAATTAAACGCAAAATAATCATCGTAAATTTAGACTCTCGCGTTATAGCAGAGATTAAGAATTGAGGCCGAGTAATTTCTTTCCATTTAGTGTGTATCTTTTTACCCTTTTCTTTAACTTTTGTGTATCTTTTTTACCCTTTTCTTTAACTTAATAAATTCCCAATATGTGTAAGAATAAAAGGGACGCTAATAAACAAATAAGTCACGTTTATCGTTGCAATAGCTATCAAAGAATTACAGCAGCTCGCCAGTTTCCCACGTTTATTAATTATTCAATGTGCGTTGTAGTGGAATTTAAAAGCAAAAGTATTGCTATCGACTATACATTGCTATCGACAGAATTTGCACACTGAGCTAGAACTATATAGTTTACAAACGTATAATTATGGTCAATAAGTTTATATTGTATTCAGTGTATACAGTGTCCTTTTCTTTTTGTGGGATGAGCCAATTTTTTTGAATGTAATGTTTTAGAATTTAGATATTTGAAACTAGCAAATTGAGAAAGGGGTTGAAAGTTTGAAAATATATATGTATCCTATAGCTCTAAGTATGGCTGTATCCGAATCAAATTATATAGAATTTATAATAATCAAATTAATGTATATAGAATTTCAGCACGTAAATAATATATTTTCTTTAACTATATTTTTTCTAAAATACCAAAATACGTTTTTGTTTCAACGTCAGCATTTGACTTTGGGCAAAACAAAAAATCATTTTACATTCATATTCAAAACATGATTTTGAGATGTCCTACCTATGTGACACTCAAAGTTTTAAACAAATTTGTCACGTTTAACCTATCACGTCCCTTAATGGATTATTGCTGTAATTGTAAACAGCACAAATATTCAAAATATTAGTTCAAAAATAATTATTTTCGTTCAGGAATATTTCTTCTTAATTTGTTTCCTCTTCATTATCGGCGAAATCTTTAATTATTAGCTTGAAGCCCGAGGTAATAAGAAGTTAATTACACAGAGCATGCAAATTCTTGGCAGAAAAAAGAAGTGTATTTCCCATGAAACCATACGTACATTATCACTATTTACTATAAAACAGTTTTACATTTGCAATTTTTCGAATTTTGTAATATATCAATTAATCGGTGACCATAGTAACGAATTTCATTTGTTCGCCTTTACTGTTGCAGTTAGTTCAATAAAAGTAGAATTAGTAAAAGGGTATAGTCAAAGTAAATATAATCTAAACCAACAGTTATACAGGTCGACCGAGTTACTGGATTAGTTACGCACGCAAAAGTGATGGCAATGTTATTTTCGACAAATCAGATTTTTAAAAACTACCTTGAGGTCCTGATTTTTATCTTAACCCACACGTTCACGGCAGGTCGGTTGTAGATAGATATCTTAACACATTCACTTCATAATATCGTATTACATACGAGAAGGACAACTGATCCACCGTAACTGCCGGGTTTACACTTCAACCCACAATAAGTGTGTTTAATGACAGGTCTCGAAGAACGGCCTGTCCATTTGTGTGGTTGTATCAAACACTGCAACCCTGAGGCGACTTCACCGCCTTCTAAACTCTCCTGTCACGTGATGGTATAGATCGCCAGATTACATCTGCAGCCAAAAGCATTGACGTAAATAGGTGTTTTCCTAAAAGTTGTGTTCTAAAAATGCAAAATAAGTATTTTTTGATTTTTGTATTGTGATAACCCATAGTTTTAGTTTAAAATCTCTTTTTTGCAATAGTATACAGGAAAGGGTGACTGGACTAAATTGCTGAAGCTATAAAGTATAAATTAAGTACGTTTATATCGAGGGTCAAGGTGGTTCACGCTTTAAGTTCTATTTACGACCTTATTCATAGTCAGTATAGAAGGGCCGCACACAAACTTTTTTGCCTAATTTCCAATTACAACGCTTTAAGGAAAGTGAGATATTCAATTCGAAAGTAATTTTATTCTGATGTGAGTAGTCACCAAGGCTAGTTAACACTTACTGAGTTTTATCGTGGTTTCCTTGACTTTAAATTTATTAATTTTATACCATGTTTTCTATCATTTTTGTATTATGATACTACGTGTAATTGTATAACTTAAAAGTTAAATAAATGAAATTAAATGGAGTAGGTAGGTATTAAGTTTGTTTAGGCGACATAAGTCTTTTATTGACTGTTGAAATAAATTCAATTTCCTAGAAACAGATGTAAATACCATTTAAATAATGCCACTCAGTCGTACGTATTTTGGTAAAGTTAGTTAGTCATCTGTCTAGGTTCGTTAAAATAAAGGCTGATAGCTAAGTAGATAATTAATTGCGAATGGTGACTGTGTAAAAGTGACGTAAAGCTACTAATACGGTACGGTTTGTTAAGATGTTTGTGCTTTGTATAATCGCTTAGGTTTATTTGCAAATATTTAACAATTTGGTTTTCCTCAAATTTGGTTATATTTCGTTGCTCGTTGTGAGTGTAACGTCAGTTTATAGTAAACTATTTGTGCACTCGCGGGCGCGCTCGCCACGCTTCGTTGCTTTCATGGTGACGTAACAATGGACTATGTGACGCGCAATATCATGCGGATTGTATCCGGCTGTGAAATCAACGGTCGTTTGGTTTGCTGGGCAGTCCATGTAAACGATTGCTTGGCCAGAGCAAAAACTGTAGTGTATAGACTTATAGAGTGTAGGATACAGTAACAGTGCTTTTGAAAGTGTGTATGTGGAGGCAAGTTCATGGAGCGTAACATCTAAACAGAAATAGAACTTTATACCGGTTAACAGCACAGAATTTACTAGTGCGTGTGATTAGTAAATCGGGACGTTATCAAAACAGTTTAGTTTAATCGAACTGGTTGGTGTGCTGATATATAACTTAATACTTTCCTGTATATATTCTCACCGACTTCGCGTTCGGTAAACATTGCAGCGTGGGCTTGCTAACCAAACATTACGTGTTTAAATGACTAAACAGCTATTTTAATCCTAACGTATTGTATTTTGAGACACACCGCTTTAGTACCGGTAGCCAAATACGTAGAAGTTAATTGGTTAAAAGTTGAGAGAGATTCGGCGTTGTTAATGTAAAACAAAAGGTAGGTTAAAGTACTTTATTACTGCGTCAGTTAAAATGAACTTACTATCCGTTACCCAGGCAACATATTAAGTATTTATATATCATATAGTTTAGATCACAATATTAACACCATTTACGAAATTTTAGATACGTACGAGTGATTCCTTTCAACACATCGTTTGGAATTCCCACGTATATAGGCCAAACCAGTTTTAAAGATCAGACAATAATAACCCAGTGCCTTTCAATGGTATTAATTATTTACTTAAGGCCGGACTGAAAGCGCTGTAATAGGATTCTGAGAACAGTAGTCTACATATCGTAAACAACGACTGTCGGCCGCAGTACGATAAAAACAAGAAGTCACTTGAGGATAACGATAAGGCTAGGGCGCCCGGGTTTTTTTTAATAGTAAACACTGTTTTACCAATCCAAGTGTACAGCAACCAAAGACTGTCGGTCGTTTTGTCTGTTTTTTTTTTGTTTTATTCATTGTACTAAACGCAGGCAAAAAGTGACAAAAATATTTATGTCACAATGATTGATTGTGACGGAAAATTTGTTTGAAAATATGTCATAAATTTGCATCATCGTGCCAATTATTGGATATTTCATTAATTTAATATGACCTGTTGTTTTTTTTTCAATGCAACATACTGTGTATGAATGTGTCCTACTTTATAGAGAAAACTGTACATTTTTGATATGTAATGAACGATTTACCGACTCTTAATATATAAATAAGACACATTATATAAACTCTTTATGTAAACTCATTAAAATCAATTTATAGGCATTTGTGAAATTGCTGGAATACATAAGCCACAACTTTTATCATTGCAGAGTACTGTTAGTGCCAGTTTTGGACAATATATATATTAATATATGATTTGTAAAATCATTGCGGATTTTCTACGATGAGAGTCGTCACCTGCAGAAAGATAAGAGTTCAGCGGATCGTCGCCATTTCGACTTGCGTCATTTTTCTTCTCATATTTTATTTTTCATTACGTGAAGATAAAAATACTCAATTGAACTTAGATTCCGAAAAATCGAACCACAAAGAAAAAGTTGCTGATAAAGATGAAGACAGGTAAGCTCTTAAAAACGGAAGATGTTAATATAAAATATACATATAAATAATAATGTGTGCGAGTGTCGTGAAAATAATTATTAGTGACACGAAATAGCCTATTTAAAATGCACGATATTTATTTAGTCTTAAAGTTGTCAATGGCACTATGCATTATTTATGGTCGCAATGTACACAAGCTTCCGTGCAATTTTCCTATTCCATCGCCCAAACAAAATCACTTTCAGAATCACGTTTCACGCCGCCCTTTTGAGGCCAGCGGATATTGACCCCAAAGGTCCCGGAGAAGGAGGAACTGCAGTCCGGCTCCTAAATTTGTCGCCGGAGGAGCAAAAACAGCAGGAAGACTCGATCCAGACCTTCGCAGTAAACCAATTCGTCAGCGAGCGCATATCATTACATAGAAGACTACGCGACCCCAGACATAATGAGTAAGTTGTTTGTTGACACAAGAATAATCCCTGCTGGTGATTTATTGTTTTAAGTATAAAAGGAAATGTGAATATGGTTAAGCATGTAATTTTAACCGCAAAGTAACACTTGAAAGCTAACTTTATTGCTTGTATTAAGCCATTACGCAAAATAAATAAAAAAACAAGCACACTGCCTTAAATTCTACAACTACGGGCACGCGGTGTACTAACGATTGCCCGATGGTTCTTTCCCAACCCCGGGATAATAATCTTTATCCTTTCCATTGTAAACTGTGTGCCATAACGTGGTTTCTGGTCAAGATTATAGATAATCTCCAATTTAACGCGGTTTGGATTACAAGTAGTTTACAGTTCAAGACCGGTACGTAAATTACCTTTCTCATGTGTTATGCGTCGTTCTAGCATAGGTTTGATATTTATCACGGCAACTATTTAGATTTTTAATAAATTCTCCGAAACAAATATACTTGTTTTTAGATTTAAGTAGCGTAAATTAAAAAATACATACTCGCTCTTAGGTTAGGCCCGTATAAAAGTTCAGTTTAGTGCCAGACATTCTATATCTTAATTATACGTAAATTAACCACTTGTAATTTTCGCATCTGCTATTCGAGTTCAGCGGTTTCACATGCTGGTGAGGTTTCATAACCTTCCCCTTGTTTACACAGAGTATGAGAACGCGGTGTAATTCGTCATGTGCATTCCTGATGTATACATGTGCGTTCAATGTTTTCCACTAGATCGATTTTCGTCCAAATTCAATATCGTTCGATCCTCTCGCGGCAAACTCAAAGTTTAATTGAAGCTCGGTTAGCTGCATCTTTCGCCTGTCGTTTTCAATGTTGGCGCGCATGTCTCTTGAATTATTTAAAGCCCCGCTATAGCTTTTTGGATAAAGAATTATTTCTATATGACACCAAACTTCCCGTCTAAAGTTGAATTTTTGTTAACAATAAAATGTATGCATAGATATCCATTAAAATGTACGTGACGCTTGATGATAAAGGTACATCCACAGTATCACCTGTCTGTGGTTGCAATAATTATTAATATAATTTTATTTGTTCAAAAATTGTGCAACTTTTTAACTTTATCCTTTGATTTATACCTTCTGCGCTTTGAAGGCTAAATATTGATTCTTTGGTTTCATTCACACCTCCTCGAAAAGCTGAGGTCAAAATAATGATGGCTTGTTATTGATTAAACTGTCTTCTTGGGATAAATAAGAATGGTTCGGAAAAATAATAAAGAAACTGTTGGTATATTATAAATTAAACTGTTCTATATTTTTGAAAATTACGATTATTTATTACTATGTGTAGCAACTTTGCTTATTTTTTTGTAACACAATGGCGCTATTGTGGTAATATATTTTTATAGAAGTGTAAAAAAATAAATCACTTATTTATAAACGTAGTGAGTGTGTTTAGAAGAGATCAGGCTTATGTATCAAACGAAACGAATGAATTCCATACATTTTAAACTTGTAAATACGGGCTACTTATACGATTAATTCGCCGCAATACCTATATACCTTGTAAAGATAAGCTTAACTTAACGGACAAGTGAAGATTAAACAGTTTCATTTCCAAGAACAAAGATAATCGGTCCTGACCGCAACTGTATTGCTCCATTTCAGGTGTAAAAACCGGCGTCCTTTTGACTACCGCAATTTGCCGACGACGAGCGTCGTAATAGCTTTTTACAATGAAGGATGGACCACATTAATACGAACCGTGTTTAGCGTCTTACACAACTCTCCTGCCTCCATGTTAACTGAGGTTATACTCGTGGACGATTATAGTGATAAACGTGAGTTGCAATCGATTGGTTTTTTGTAGTGAAATAGTGATTTTCCATCGTACTATATTTAGCTTCCACCCAATTTTTATACGTTTGTTTATTTTTTTATTGCTTTCGACGCCGTGTTCACAGAAAACGACCTCTTTTTGACAGCATATTTAAAAGAACCATTGGAGAATTTCTTAAAGGATTTAGATCGTGTACGATTGGTAAGAACCACAAAGAGAGAAGGTCTGGTTAGAGCCAGGCTGCTCGGCGCTTCTCAGGCTAAAGGTGGGAGCACCTAACAGGAAATAAACCACAGTGCATTCTTTTTTCTAGACTTGTTATCATTTTCCTCTTACGAGTTAAAAAGTGGTTAATTAATCCCCTAACAAGTTTAACAAGTTTTGTTCTTTAGGGTTTGACAAAATTTTTGGACCCTTGTTTTTTAATAACGTGTGTGCCGTTAGCGTTTTATAAGTTTTCCGCAAAGAAATTTGATTTTTCAGTCCGTCATATCATACAACAGTCTATGCGCGATTGTAAACATGGTCTGCAGGACTGAATTTTGTGATACATTATACACCATTGTGATGGTATACTGTACGCCAATAAGGGCGTTTTTTTATTTGCCAATGCAAATTTTGTGTTTTGATTATACCTACGTAAAATCACACCCACAAATATTTAAAAGAGTGTGGGCAGTATAAGAAAGCTTGGAACCGCTGGTGTAGACAACCAGTTTTGGGTTTACCGTGTATTCTAATCCTCGTGTTAAAATATCTTTGTCCTTTCAAAATCCAGATGAATACAAGTCATATTCTCCTAACTATTGTAAAATCAGGTGAAGTCCTGACTTTCCTCGACTGTCACTGTGAGTGCGTTGAAGGATGGTTGGAACCTCTCATGGAGCGAATCATGGAAGATGAAACGGTGATTGTCGTTCCTGTTATCGACACGATCGACTGGAATACATTCGAGTGAGTTTGAGTTTTCATTTGTAAGCAAAATATCAGATGTGGTGAGAATAATGGCTGTGTATTTCCGATAAAAAATCCTATTTTTGTAATTTTGTTTCAATTCTTAGCTTCAGGCTAGGCGGCCATGTAAATGTTTTATTTTATCGGAAATACACAGCAATTATTCTCACCACGTCTGATATTTTGCCTACAAAGATTTGCATTTCCTCTGAAATGATAAACGATGTTTTCCTTTTACCGCAGGAACACTTGTTTGTGCTTTTAAAATCTGATAGCGTAGACAGCCTTTCTGTTCTTGTGGTGCATATCTATACAACTGCATAATCCGCAGCCAAAAAACTAATACTATTTAGTTCATCTGTATTTAATCCTGCCCTGGGGCATAATTGTTAATTACAATGACCTGCCGTAAGGTCCTTGGCAATCAACAGATTTTATGTGTATAAGGACTAATTTGAGACTGACTGTCTACATGTCGCGGTATTTGTAACCCAGCACCACGCTTTGTTGTAATCACCAGATATTACTACGGTGGCCACGAGCCGCAGATCGGAGGATTCGACTGGCGACTCACATTCCAGTGGCATACCATTCCCGACCACGAGCGGAAGCGGAGAAAAAGCCCGGTTGACCCCATACGATCCCCCACCATGGCGGGTGGCCTGTTCGCCGTCAGCAAGAGATATTTCACGCGCATCGGCACTTACGATGCGGGGATGGAAATATGGGGTGGGGAGAATTTGGAGCTCTCATTTAGGGTATGTCCTTTATTTCAAAATGCTGTTTATTCTAGAATTTCAGTTTATGCATTCTTTGAGTCACGGGTGATGCCTTTTAAACTTTGCATCTCAGAGGGGTATCATTGATTTGTTTTCTATTGAGTTAAATACTTAATATTTAACATGCAGTGATTCTAAGAATTTACACTTGTGCGAGAAATTGTAATTATAATAAGTTGGTCAAGACATTCTAGTTTTAATGTCGTCCGTTCAGATTTGGATTCTTAACCTGCCAATGTATAGTTAAACGTTCAGTACTGCCTGATAATTCCTCATTCTCCGATATACCCTTGATCCAAATTTACCTTGTTTAGACTTGGATGTGCGGCGGTAAACTAGAAACGATCCCGTGTTCGCATGTCGGCCATGTTTTCCCCAAGCAGTCGCCCTACCCACGTCCCAAGTTTCTTACCAACACACTACGAGCCGCTGAGGTTTGGATGGACGACTACAAGCGACATTTCTACATACGAAACCCGCCTGCCGCAAAAGTAAGTGGTTGTTTTGATGTGGTGCCTCATAAACCTGACGCACATAGCTTACATTTTCTGCTCTATCCCATAAAATGGTTCTAGTTAGAGGCAATCATAAACCATGGGATAAATGGATAACTCGTACCCACAGCTCAATTGACGAAACAATTGCAGTTGTGTTAGATTCAACAAACTTTTCTTGTTTTTTCTACAGCCTGTTATTTATCCCGGGCAATCCAAGCAATCAGTAATAATCCACTAGCCCGACTGATATTTGGATATTAAATGTGAAATATTAAGTCCAAATTAGATTTTGGGATTTACTATTCAATACAGATGACTGATGTAAATATTTATTATTTGTCACGCAGGAAAACTACGGCGACATTTCTTCTCGTAAGGCGCTACGGGAAAATCTGAAGTGTCACGATTTCAAATGGTATTTGGATACCGTGTACCCCGATCTGCATGTGCCAGAAGATAGACCCGGGTATTATGGCGCTGTAAGTTGTTTATATGTATTTAGTTAAAAATGATTTAAACTGGTTAGTACTTTTAATTCAACACCATGATTTGGATTGTGGTTAGATATAATGAAAATACTTTTTTTTTAAATATATTCTATATAAATTTTACTGTTTTGTAAGAACAAAATTATTTACATACAGATAAATACAAATATGTTTACTCGTTATATATTTTAGTTCCGAAACAGCGGTATGTCGTCGTACTGCCTAGATTATGCCCCTCCCCAACATAACCCCACTGGGGGACGAGTCTCCATCTTTGGCTGCCACGGACAAGGGGGTAATCAGGTAAAAAATCGGGGCAAACGAAAGGGGGGGTTAATGTACACATTTTTCATGGAGGTACCTGGCCCCCCTTTCGGCCCATTTATTTCTTCACCTCATCCAATACCGCCCTAGATACACAGCTTGGGCACACTGACGTGTCTCGACTACCGAGCCAACCTTGACGCTCCACTTTCACGCTTCGTTGACCTCAAAAACACGTGGTTCGGTCGTCCAATGATAACGACCCAATGTCACGCCTGGAATCGCAAGGTCGCACACGTTGTTTAGGTGCTAGTGTGGCTTCACAATCGCAAATCGCACACATTAATTTGGTGATGGTTTATAATTTGCCTTAGAAATTTTGAAATTTATGTTTTTTTTACGATTTTCCAAATTCAAATACCTTTTTAAAAATACTTTTAGCCCCCACGACCAAAAAATACGTATAAGTAACGACTCCGCAGTGGTATATGTACATAAAAATGGCTTGTACGTGATACCTCCTATCGGTTGCGCAATAGTTCACATATCGAAAGATAATCCATTTATAATCGTGGAATTCAAGTCCCTTGACTATTTCCACTTACCCGTCTCAATAATGGTATTACGATCGACTGTAATTCTATGCGATATTAAGTTTGAACTTGACCCTGTTCAGTCTACAGAGGCGAACAGCCATATGTCCATAATAGCTGTGTTTGGGTGCTGTATTGGGTGACTTTTTACCTAATTTAAAATATTGACATTATATTTGTGTGACTTAATATGGGTCTTTTTCCGTTATTTAATGTTTCTTGGGTTACACTGCCATTTCTATGGTTTACCGCATCTTTGCCTAATAATAAACGTGTAGTTTATTAATCGTAAGGTCTTAAAACCTAATTTTGCCGTAATGAACCAATTCGTTTTTTTTATCTCTGGTCCGACTACAAACCGTCTTGCCGAGTTGAAATAATTATAAAGTTGAATATAAAACGAACTTGCGTGTTGGTGAATTACTAATTGTGAATATTCAATCCCATTTCTTAATTATACAATTCGGGTTAATTCCATTGAGTTTTTCAAGTCATTCTACCGCCCCTCACGACCTCGCCAACATTCGCTTGCTTTAAATACCAAGACACGATTATGCAATTATTTTAAATTCGCAGTTCTTCGAGTACACCTCGCGACGTGAGGTGAGGTTCAACTCGGAGAAGGAGATGTGCATGAGCGCTGTGGATGTTGACGACACAATCACAATGTTGGATTGCGTCTCCGATCAAAGAGATCCACCTCCTACCCAGCAGTGGTCTCATTCCAGCGTAAGTTTGAGGATTTTTCGGCCCAAGCCGCTTTTTATATTATTTATATTTTTAGTCTTGACCAGCATTAGCGACCGTCATCTTCCACTTCTCTTGCTAAATCGAGAATGTGTACTTTAAAATACTTATGGTATTTTAATAGAAAATTAGTGAGCGATCCTATACAACACAACATTTACTGGTCAAATGTCGATCTAGCATACATACTGACATAACGTAAGCCCGAAACAAAACAATGCTTGCTTCCTGCAAGGTACAGACATTGGCAGAATAACTTTTATTTTGCGTAATGATCGCGAAGCATTGACAACGCAATGTTACCGCCGAATAATTTTCCGCTTTCCCCACATCTAATTGTTTATTTTAATTAAGAAGGTAAAACATAACGTTTAGATGTGTTAAAAAAGATAACCTATTTTAGGTTAAAGCTATTAAGCCCACCGTTTATTTTTAATGGTTTGCCTATTGGTGACATTGTTTGCTATTCAATTTTTCATATTAATTGCTACACAGAAACTTAAAAAATTCCCATTTTTCGATTGTTATTTTGCTCCGTAATATACCTTAACCACACTTTTATATTTTTAAACATAGGATGGTACTATTCGGAGCCTTATGAACGATAAATGTCTTCAAGCTGGAATGAGCAAAGACGGCAAACCAGAGCTTATACTGTTTACTTGTGATCCCAGTAGCAGATTTCAACAGTGGTACTGGGTTTGATGAGATTTCCGCTTTTCGAACTGTTTAACTTAGCTCCAAGCGAAGAGATAGAGCCATGGCGATATTTAGACATCTTACATTTTTGTATGAAATGAATAGTAGTCATTTTGTATGGGCAGTATTTCATAATTGTTTATAGAAGCAAAACTAGGCTACTCATTTTTCTATGACTCTATAAAATGGCATTTTAACTTAGCTTTATCTGTCGTTTTAAAATCGTGTCTTTAAATGTTATGTTTTCGTCCCTTATTATTAGTCTACTTTATTTTTTTATATCTTCAAAACGATCATGAAGATACTACTTTGTTACGTTTAGTTTAACAAAACCAGAAACATGACGGAAAATGACAGTTGTTATAGCACATCTAAAAAATAATAATAAGCAAAGCTGAAGCCAGATGTGGCCGACAATTATATACTTATCATGTGTATTCCGTTATTTATTTATTTATTTGCTCTATTGAATTTAGTTCACAATCTGCAGTAAACATGTAGACAAGTATTTTCGCTTTTAAACCAATTTAGTGTATATGCAATGATATAATTACTTCACATACACACTTACTAAAATTGAATAAAAGTTATGTTTTATCTGGGAAAGATAAATCATGTTCACGAAAACCTAGAGCCTCAATATTATTTTTACGAAACCGCCATCGAAATGAAATGTGCGAAAATGGTTTCTATGTCGACGCATGGTTGCAATTTCATGGTCGAGTGAACGAACAGTTTATGGTTACAAAATAAAAACAAGAGTTGCAAAGAAATATTTATAACGGAGTGTTTGTTAATGACTAAATAACTATCCTGGAACCTGTAAAACTGTATAGATTGGATTAGACACGACATTTGGAATTAACCATGTCTGTTGGATTTCGTTGCTGTGTCAGGTAAGATAGAGGAAAATCCTCCGTACGGTACAATTATTAAATTAAGACGAATTAATATACCGCGGCTAAAATAGAATGTCGATTACCTAAACGCAGAGAAAACTAGATGAAAGGAGGAAATTGTACATTAAAATTGGGATTAGGACATTAGAGTTAAAGTGTTTAATTTGTGGTTGCAGTTGGGAATAGTTCTGGGGTTGAGAATCGTCCAGTATGGAAAGTACGGCAGCTGCACACTCGAGTTTTTTTTCCCTGCGTCTTTGCACACTTGGGTAATTTCACACACGCTCGCAAGCTATCGATGTTAAAACATAAACATCGTATAATTTCCAACAAAACTGTAAACCTACCTCTGGACCTCGGGTAATTTACTGTCAGTACATTTTTTGTTACATAATGGATATGTTAGCTGATGGATACAATAGATTTAGGATAGAATAATATGTTTGTTTAAGATTTTACAAAATAGTAATAAAAGTAGATTGTGTGCACACTTGAAGTGTGCACTCTTGGACGTTTGCACACTGCACACTTAAATATTTGGTGCATGCACACTCGAGATCTCCTCGAAAAGTGAAGTACTTTGTACTTTCCATACGGGCTCTTTCCTTTAGTATTGCCCCTTAAATGTTTAGGCTAAGCGAAAATTGTTTTAACATTTGAGGTTAGGCAACAATATACTATTTTAAAAATGAGGATAATCAACACCAACATAATGCTAAAACTGCTAATAATAATTTTTTTTGTTTGTTTTGGGTTTCTCAGTGCTGTGCAGTTTTACAGCTTTTCCTTTTGAATTTAACAGAATATTTATGCCATTTCCCAGTTAATTAAAGATATTGTATGTGCTTTATCTTATGTTAATCGTGTTGCTCAAAACTTGCAGTGTATATAAAAGAAATTTTGTTTTTGTATTCCTGATACTGGTAATTCTGATCTACAAAAAAAATTTTTAATTTCAGACTTTCCTGTCGTGGTCTACACACCTCTTACTCTTCGTTAAATCAGGAAGCAGTAAAATATGATTATGATGCAAAAAGCATTATTGAAAAACAACTAAGAACAAGTGTGAAGGTCCCTAAAAAGAAAGTTTGGTAGGTCAATACTGGTAAACACCAATGAGTTAGATATGTAGTTTTGTTGGAGAGTTGAATTAAAATCTCTATAATTGGTCTGTATTACTTACTAAAACACTTCTAATATTGCTAAGGTTTGTTAATGTGAATTGTATTTAGGCATGAAAAAGCAGTCCTTGAAGCATTAGAAGAATGTACACCATCAATGAAATTGCCAAATACCATATTAAACTCTCCTGAGTACTGGCCTCGAGGAACTACTGCAAATATGGTCTCACACAGAGCTTATCAGTAAATAATTTGCAAGTTATAATATATTTTAACCTATTTATTGCGGCAGTGATAGTCTCTAATTAATTATGCAATAAAATCCGATTAATTGTGTATTAAGAGCTTGACCGAAAAATATTTGATGCTTATCAGAGTTAGGTGTAATAGTGTTCCTTGTGATGCTCTGTATCTTTCATCAACAACACGAAGCGTTGTAGATGCGTCACAGCCATATCACTCATTGCAGGTCTTAACTTCATCCAATAGTATGTTTCCAAACTTTGCAAATAAAATCCACTATGTTGACTGATACCGGACCAAGTTATTTCCAAAAATGAAAAAATACTATAATGTTTTACTGCACAAACATTCTTAGACTAAGAGTCGTATTATTGTACCACAGGCACGGCAAAGCAGCCGCAGAATATGTGATCAGAAATCACACAAACTACTTCCAAGACGACTGGGAATCAGAAAACATAGAAACATGGCTAAAAAACTTCGACGAAAATCTACCTGGAATGGAAGAAAGTAAAGAACCTGATAAAAAAGCAAAAACAGAAGAGCCTTTTTACCCAGACTGTGTTGATTCCCTTGAAAAATTGATTGAAAATGTAAAGGTAACAAATCGAGCCAAATGTATCCTAAATTAAGAACTTAAAATACAATTGTTTAATACAAAAGTATAAACAGTGAAATATGCAATATATATAATTTAGAATATAGTGACTTTTTACCCAAATTCATCTTTTGATTGATCAAAGTAAAACCTGGACGAAGTTTACTATTTTGCCTAAATATAAGAAAGGCTTGAATTAAACTTTTATAGCATTTCCCTTACATTATTTAAGGTAGAAGAAGCAGGAGCTATGTATTTAAGGCTGCATTCAACTAAAGTAGAAGTCCCCTCTTCCATATTGAACCAATTGCTTGGATTGCTGGCTTTTAGCAGATGTAGCTCTGAAGAGTTGAAAGGCCTTGCACAAAGACCATCTTTGGTAAATATTTCCATAATAAAATTTTCTCGGTATAGCCTGAACCATTTTACATAAATAACCAGAATGATGATCAGCTAAGTGGAATAAATAAGTTTGAGTTGTTAAGCATGGTGTAAACACGTCTTGTTCTTTGCAACATTCTTACATTTGTAATTAAGTTGTATGGTCTGTAAAAATTGTTAAGTTAAATTGCTACTAAAACGAAGCAAATGTTAATTTTGTTTTCTAAAGTTAGTCAAAACCAACTGGATATAGATTTTTATAGAACTGCATGGGGTATGTTGAATTTTACAGGTACTACCTACAGTGCGAAGGTACCCAAAAGATATTCAACTTCTGATTGATGTTTTTAAAACAATTGAAACACCAACTGCAGATCACCACAGTATTATGATACGTGCTTATGTATCAGTGAGTATTAATTTGTTTAAAGCTCGATGTAAAATTTATATTTCATTAGCGTTTGTATTTGATTCGCGGCACAAAAATAATAATAGAGTCAATTCCATTAAACTTTGTATGTTTTTTATCACATTGCAGTAAAAACAACATCAACAGTGTTATGCTGAACTTGTGATACATCTTACAACATTGGATAGGATATTTATGTTTATCCTCATGAATAGGAAAACGCAGTGGACGTTACCAGAACGGACAATTGTTAAATTACCTAGAGCCCTTTGTAGAATTAACAGAGCTAGTACAATATGTTGCGTATAATTCAGATATTTTTTCAGTAAAACCGATTATTTTACTGAGCTCAGGCAATATTCACTAAGTGGTTTGAGAACAAAATACCCAATGCACTCTGAGTGCACTTGGTTTTCAGGAGTTATTACAGTTTATTCAGTATTTTAATCTGTTTAAATTCATTGGAAAAGTAACAATCAGCTCGGATAAAGATCGAATCCAGAATTACAATTGGTTTTTATATCAAATCCGTCTAAACTGTGTAAGTGCAACAGTGTTATTGCTACAATGCTGATTAAAATTTATTCTTATAGTCTGGTGCATCCAAAGAAGCAATTGACTTGTACAACAATATAGTCAGCAAAAATCTTTCTGTTGATGTGGATACTTTCAATCACGTCTTACATGCACTTGCATTCTTAACTTCAAATCAAAGAGTAAAACTGGTTGGTCAATATTTTTAACGTAGTTTTTGTTATTGCTGTTCCAACATTTTTTACAAGTGAAACTGCTGGTTAGAAACCATTAGCTTTTTAATATATGATGTGCTGAATCTCGATTGGATTGTGCTAATTTACAGTCATGTTCAATCATGGCAATACAAATCCAAAGTACATTCCTTAATTTGTTTTGAATCCTAACAGCAGGCATGTACTTTCTAATGAATGCTTACAGTTCCCAATGGTAGCTTTGTTTAAGGTTTTTTTTCCCCATCAATCCTACGGAAAAATGATTTAAACGATCAAGAACTCTAATAATTTTTTTCAGTGAGGTCTAAATGCAACTGATCAATACAGAGAATATAACAGAATTGATTATATTAAAAATGAA
>CH003263.1:1434252-1465350 GCA_000149265.1 Ciona savignyi
GATTTATCCAGTCACACTATCCAGGTTTACATCAAGATTCTCATGGACATCAAAGAATAATATTGTTGCTGCATTTATATGTTAATTTAGATTCAGATTTTTTTTCTATTTAATCTTAGATAGGAAAACCTAGAAATTGACCAGATAACCTTGTTTATTCCTATTATCCGCTTTTAATAATTTCATCAATTTATCTTAATACCATGTTGGATTAGCGTTGGGAAACATATTATTTAATTACTAATTATGAGTTTAACTCTTCAAGACATTAGAATAAAATTTTTAGTGCACAATTCCCATTAGGTTTAATGCAATTTCCGTTACATTTAATTTTGTCAAGTGCAATTTTAACCCAATTTTCACCTTTTTAATGGGAAATTACACTATTATGAACAAATCTTTTTTATATACTTTTTAATGTAAATTAGTAGTGACTCTTTTTTAGTATGAATTTCAATTGACTCTTTTGCTGTTCTACCAGAACCAGGACTATCGATATACATTACAATGATGACTGCTGTAGAGAAAACCAGGCTTCCTCCGAAAACCAAACAAAATCTGCACCATTTCATTCTTGATGCAATTGAGGGAAAAAGCTTCAAAGTGGTTTCAGATTTAGACTGTAAGTGTTGGATTAGATAAGATGTGCATGCATGTCTGGTTGCGAGTGTAAAATAAAGAAAATTGCTCAAAATTCCCTGTGCACACAGTCTGGTTGCAGTATGTTCATTATTTCATATTAGATGAATTTTGATTTGTATCATGCCTTCGGGAAAGAATAAATCCCGATTCCTAAATTAAAACCAAACTGATGGTTGGTTCGCCTAATCAATAAGAGAGTCGATGAGGTCAGTTGAAGGGTTTTGGGTTCAAAACCAGCTTCTAGATAAATGGGTTTATACTTGGGCAAGAAACTTACCAAACTGGACTAAAAAAGAAAAGTCTTAATGGTATACACACCCTACAATAGCTTGACACAAGCCCAGAGTAATCTGACAATTTCCCCTATGGTTTTTCCACTCAGGCGGATAAAGCAATTATCAGCTTTGATATTCTAGACCAGGAGTTCTTAAACTGGGGGGCGCGCCCCCCCTGGGGGGCGTGAAAGCTTCTCAAGGGGGGCGCGAGCATGACAGTGACATATTTATGTGAAAGTGGATTTTCGGCACTTGTGAGTATAAAGACAAAATGTCGTAACACACTGGAATGCGAAGCAGATCTTCGATGTTCGTTGTTCTCAACAAAGCCTCAATTTAAACGACTAGTTTCCCAAAAACAGTTGCATCCTTCACACTAAGCAGGGTAAAGGCAAATAATTGATTGTTCTATTTTTCGTAAATTTGGTTTTTGAGTAGGTGAGGCGTGAGCATAAATCACAAATCTCAAGGGGGCGCGACTGAAAAAGTTTAAGAACCACTGTTCTAGACATACTATGATTAAATGAAATGTTTGTTTTTTAGATTTCGCACCAACAGTTTTGTCGAATTTGGTAAAAAATGATCTGGAATTGTCGAAGAAAGCTTTCCGTTTGATGAATAAAGCACCAAATTCTAAACTCTTTGTCAATTGGAAAATGCAAAGTATATTTTTGTAAGTCAACTTGTTTAATAAGCATTATTTTACATACAATTTTTTTTTAAACATCGTGAAATAGTAGTGTATTAGGAGATATGAAGAACAAAATTCTGCAATTGCTAAAAGAAAATCACAGGCAAAAAAAACTTTTTTAGGGATTGGCCAAAAATCAATGTAAAAACCATATTTAACCACACAAATCCAGCAATAGTAACTTATCGTCGGAACAATTTTTAATGCTAACTACAGTCAAATCCTATTAAAAATGCCACTAATGAACATGGGTACAATGGCAAGAATTGTAGAAAAGTGATGGTGTGTAAAATTCCTACAATTTACTGTACTGTAAAAGTGGTAACAGAGAGAGGGTGACAGCAGAAAGGTGGCGTATTAATGAGATTTCAATGTACATGATTTCATCACACCCAACCATAAATTAATTACTATAACATCTTTATTCTCTTTTGTTGTTTTTTGAATTAATAAAAAAATTTAGATCAAAGATTCTGGATGTTGTGGTGAACCAGGACCGGATTGAAAATTCGTGGGAATTAATCAGCTCAGTTTCTTACACGGTAAATCTGCTTTCCAGTTTCACTGTCATATCGTTGGTGTATTTACTTCTTATCCTTGTTTATGGATATTATTTGTAAATATGACATTCCGATTATGAATAACGTGTATATCTTGAAGAATTTTAACATAAATGTAACAGTGACCTGTTGCACATGTTAAATGACAATAATATTAAGTGATTGCTCTCTCTATTTTTCCTCGCAATGTGTCACAAAATAACTAAACATACTGAGTTTTTGAAAAATCATTTCAGCATGCGATTTCGATCAACATGTACAATAGTCGACTTATAAAAGCTGCAGTTCGAGATGAAAGGCCAGAGTATATTCCTATTTTCTGTGCACGTAAGTAACTAGCTTGTTCTTGTACTCTAGAAACTTAACTTCTATTACAAACACAAGCTAACATGGACAGTTGTTAAAACTCGCCTCTTGATTCTTAAGATGCGAAACAGTACACGTGTAGGTATTTCCCGAGTATGCTCCATTTTTAAATAGTTTATTAATTGTTAGTCGGACAAATTAGTCTAATGAGTTAGTGCGTCGCTATTTAGTCAAAGATTGCCATCATCCTAGTGGAATGATCCATGAAGGAACGTCTAAATTATACACGATACACTATAATAGCTTTGGTTACCCGACGGTGGGCGCACGGTAATCTGACTATTGCTTGTGTGTTAAATGCCAATTGTGTTTTCTGATTCATCCGGATAAAAACATTAATATCCTATCCTACTAGCCAGGTAAATGTGACCGACTACTCTTATTATAAATTAATGATTCAATAGCTGGGGGGAATTGATCTATTTTATTTCCATCCTCAGTTAGAGTTGGATTTGAACGTTTTGAACACATGGCATCATGTTTGAGTGCTGCTATAAAGTTATTTCCCCATGCTGACAAAGACACAGTGACTCAATTCAAGAACATGACAGAATACTGTTTGAATAAAGCAATGACATGCAAAAAACAAGAAATGTAAGTTTTTCGCATTGTGTATTTAAAAAGTGTAAGTTAACCTGTATTTAATTTAATCGGGAACGAAAATCCATTAAATTGTCATGGTGTCAAAACACATGAACCAAAATGAAATACACTCAATTTTTTTGGGTTCAGTGGATTGAATTTTACAACGCTTACTGACCCATCTCTCGCTACAGCTATGGTTGAACACAGTAAAAAACTGGATGTTATAGAAATTTAATTCAAGTTTAGAATTTTGAATCAGATTCTATGTAATTTCATCATACTCCATTTGAATATGGCAAAATAGGAAATAAAGAAAACAGTTGTGAAATGATAAAATTTTGCAGCTAATTAGGTGAAAATTATTCCTTCCTGCTTGGCAGGTAGGCTACTACCAATAAATATTGCAGTTAAAATTCTGAATTATTCATGTTAGTTAATATCTGTGTTTTTCGGAACCCGATCACACTTACACAACATTTTTTGGGTGAGTTACAATATCAGTTCCAAAAAATCAATTTCTTTGTTTAGATTCAATGCCATTATAAACCATTGCATCCAACTTGCTGCTTTATCTGCTGATGTTACTGTGCTACTCAACACTGTGCAGATGGTATTGCAAAAGCACAGATCGGCTGTGATCAGGTAGGCAGTACATGTATTAAATAAAACAAAAAAATACAACAGCAGTTTTATTAAATAAAAAATCATCAGTTTCTATGTTCGTTTTGCACGTAGTTTCAAGGTGTTTTTGGCAACACTTCCTGAAAAATCCCTACCTTATTATATTTTATTAACGGGTAAATGTGTTGTATTGTTTTATCTTAATAATAAAGTATCCTCGTATGTTAAGAACTATATAATGGTATGGAAAGTTACACACACAATTGCCATTGTAGTGGTTGCAATAGAAAGGCTGTTTCCACTACATATTTATAAGCTTTTGTGCTGTGTTGATTAATTATGAGAGGATATAAATTAAATTTAACATGCACCACATTCGTCCCACATTATTATTGTAAAAAAGCAGCAATTTTTGCCTATTTTTCCTTGATGTATGACATTGCTGACATGTCAGAAATCCACTAGTGTAAAATCATTATTTTACCTTACATTAGTATTCAATGAACCTGTAAGATGTGGAGAATACAAGTATTATCAGTAAATTTTTAATGTATTGTGTACATGCAGTAAGGGGCATGATCTTGGTATAGTTTACTTATATTAATGCTGCTTAGTGCTCGTGCAACCTATCTTTATTCTATTTTTAGTTATTTAATTCCATTGTTTCTTTAATGCATCATATTTAATTATATTTGGCGTCATTTTCAGAGTTGAATCTGTGACAATGTGTGAAGACTTTGCTACAACAGTGGGAAATGCTGGATTAATCAAGGTCAGTTTCTTATCTTAAGGCTAAATGCCTTCTTCACACCAGAGTCCATGAAAAAACTATGTAGCCTTATGTGTGCAGTATTTGTTCTTTAATTTCTTACTCTTAGATTGGCTTAGGATAGGATAGAATATTCATTTTAATCCCCGTGAATGGGAAAACCAAGGGGGTTAACACACGGGCAATCGTCAGATCACCTCACGCCCACCGTCGGGTTACCGAAGCTATTGCAGTGTGTTTGTTATATGTGTGATTCACACGTTTGACATTTTTTCACTTTTACTGAAATATTGGTCCATTTTTAAAACCTAATACTTTTCCACAGAGAGTCCAATTGTTGCGAGAAATGTTCGAGTCTCAAGAAAAAGTCCCCGAGGATAACAATAGAAAATTGAACGAAAAAAGAAAAAAATGAAATCACAATAGCCTAATCCCGAAAGTTATGTTCCAATAAATAAACAAAATACACTTGTTTTTTTCCGTGCGTAATAAAATTGTTGTTGTGGCTCGTATGAAAATGAATTCACAAAATTGACCTACTGATTTAAAATAAAATCTTTTTCTTTTGAAGCTCCTTCCTTCCTTCACACGTGTTTATCTAAAATCAAGTTTTTTTTGTTTAAAATGGAGATGCCGGGGATCGAACCCGGGGCCTCACACATGCAAAGCGTGCGCTCTACCACTGAGCTACATCCCCAAGCGACGAGGATGGGATTCGAACCCACGCGTGCAGAGCACAATGGATTAGCAGTCCATCGCCTTAACCACTCGGCCACCTCGTCTACGAAGTAAGTGGTACGAACAAGTCATCTTGGTAAAAATTGAGCATTGCATAGAGAAATAGGTGAATTGAATACACGTTCTTAAAAGTCTTTTGTTATGTCCGTAGTACTCCCATTCCATTTCTTACAGATTTTTTTTATTTGAAAAATTATGAGCCGTAATCCCTTTCTCCCTTAATAAAAAAAGAATTATTCATTAGTTTTGCTTTACGCCTTCTTCACCGCTATCCATGAACCTTGTTAAGAATTCTAGCCAGAGCTGTTGTTGTCATGTCTAAACCGACTACCTGTTAGAAAGTAGATCAGTACTGAATTTGAATCTAGTGTATAGATACGTTTTTTTAATTTGTTGAGGATAATGTTTGTTGTAGACTAGACTATACCAGCATGGGTGTATACACACCTTGTTTGTTAGTAAACATAAGAGAGAGGGTTTGGTCTTTCAGAGCAAGGGAATCAATAGTATAAGGCTTTGGTTTTTATTTACTCAAATCTCTAAGGAATTGCAGCCTTTTAATATACACGAGTGTGTATGGCTAATATATAATTAAGTTAGCTTATCTAGTCATTTCTTTATGAATGGGTTGTTGCCTAATGGCTATCTAACCAATATTAAACTGGACTTATATTGAGGGTATTACCCTCATACGTTTATTTAGAGTTTGCGATAAGTGGTTCGTTCCATACTTTAATTCCGCTCACTGGGCTATAGTAGCGCCGCTTTAAACAATAAATTGAGAGCATGACTAATCACGATTTGCATATTTTTGTGATTTAATATAAATATGTTGAACAAGCGTATGGTGAAGGTTGAAACAGCTTATAATAAAAAAAACGCATACAAGGTTGTAAAATCGCTTATTAAAGGTTGCGCAAGTACCACACAGAATTTCCGTTTGCCATGAAATATTTATAGCTAGAACTGCAACTACCACCACCGTTCGATATGGGGAATTCCGGATTCCTTTTTGCGTCATAAAGTTTTGTGGATTCGGACACGCCTAAATAATTTGATTGTTACCGTCTCACTCAATGAATATTACTACCGGACGATTTTAGGTAATTTGCCACACCCATTAATGCCATCCACAGTAATAAAATGGAACACAAGACAAGTTAGTGTTATTCAGTAAAGACCACGAATTTGCGCGATCAACCAATAAGGTAACATAATATATAGTAGAAGGTTGGGAACATCGTAGATTTACTACAATAAACAATACAAACGCCTACGGGCGGTAGGACGCAGTAAGCTTTATTGATAGCGCCACCATTAGCCAGGAGGTATAAGAGAATCGAAACTTTAAATTAAACAAATACTAGTAATATTCCCCCTTTAGTATACAACACGCGTAGACAGTAGCTCTGGTAATCCGATGGTTGGAACTAGTCTATTGTTATAACGCCGCATGTGTTTTCCACTGGCTCATAAAAAGTATTATCCTAGCGAACAACACAGTTTTAGAATTCACCCGATTGTAAAAAAAGTGCTAGAACACTGAATAGAATTTTAATCCGATAATTACAAAACTGAGCAAATGAAAAAAAAATGCGAAAGATAAGATGAGAAACACTGATGCTCAGGTCAGCATCATGGTGTATAATAATATTTTGCAGTTTCGAGCAATCCTAACGTACGTCACAATATTTGATGTTCAAGTTGTAAAAACCTAAGACATCCGGTAGTAGGATTTTTTTAAGTGACATCCCCTTTTGTAAGGAACGTTTTCATTGGAGAGATAGGAAAAATAATTAGTTTAACACTTAGACCGCGCCCACAGACAAAATTGCGCACTGGCTAAAGCAGGCGTCTGAGCGAACACTATAATAAATCCTAAAACATGTCCGAACATGAACCACAGCGCGCATGTTTTATTTTAAGCCACTTATAAGAGATGTACAATAATAAGAAATTTTCCACTGCGCTTAGAAAAAGATTCCCAACACAGTATGTCAATAAAACTTGGGCGAGTTTATTACACAGGTTAGTGTTATTTACGACGGACGAGTTCATTTTAGAACGTAGATTTAGCTTCTAACGAGCATCAGTTATTTGCATCTAACAAACAGCAGGCACTTGGACGAACACTTACTATAACCGGAGGGTGTCAACCACGAGTAAACCATCCTATTTTGAAAACTACTTTTTAGTGCCCGTTATATTTTTCTGCACGCAGAAACTATATCGGATTTCCTGGTTACAAATTACTCTTGGTATATTTGATACAAAATGTGTGACGTATGTTTCTGTAAGCAGAAAATAATGGTTTCCCGAGTTACTAATCCAAATTTGATATATATATTATCTAAAAGAAACGAACAGGTGATATGGTATGAGCTAATCCTCGATTATATGTTGTACAGATGGTAAAATATTTTTTTTTGTATTATTAGCTTCTCAGGTAAGCTATGTTAATTAAAACATATTTTAATTAATATATTTCTCAGTTTTACTTTATACTTTTTGATTTAAAAAAAATAAAAATTGTCCTTTTTTAGTTCTAGGATATAGACAAACTAAAAATATCGACCAAAACGTTTAAAATGCGGTAAACCGGCGAAGCGTAAACATAAATGGAGCGTAAATGAGACTGCTGATCAACAGTTTCGGCAGAATTGCATTTTTTGTGATTTCCCAGAAAAGGATTAAAGATAGTCATGGGGCTAACTAATCTTTTTTGTTTGTATTCCGATTCTATGTCTAAATATTTTGGGTTTAAGTTTTCAGCTCTATTTTACGTATACAAAAATAATGAGTTTATGAGTGCTTATGCTTATTCTATTTTGAGAGATTTTCCTGGGTGAACAAGGTACTTTTAATCAAATTGTGTTTTTTTAATCCACGTTAAACTTTCCTATCCGAAAATAAGGCCAAAAACGCCGATAAATGAGAGTAAAAAATGTACAATTTTAAGAAATTTTCCGCTGTACACAGTATCCAAGTAAAACTTTTGCGAGTTTATCAGACATGTTATAGTGTTATCTTCGACGGACAAGTTTATCTCAGACCATTGATTTAATTCCAAGCAGATTCAGTTAATTTAAACATGAATGTTTTTACAAGTGTTTTCAAAATTTGTACTTATCATCATTGAGCCGTGAAGTTTTGTAATAATGTTGCAGAGCTTTATGAAATAAAGGTATCGATAAAGGTATCATTTTCTAGCTATGGCAGGATTTTTAATTGACAGTCCATTTTGCGGGGTCAGTTTGCATTGAAGAGATATAGGTAAAACAATTTGTTGAACTTTTACAAGACTGCCTCTCAAACACAATTGCGCTTTGGAGGAATGGTTGTTTCACAAACAGGCGCTTGAACGAACACTTCCTATAAAGAATCAAAAACGTGACCCCCGGCAACGAAATCACATGACCGAAAGCGCGCATTTTACGTTAGCCAGCGTTGTACGAAAATAAAAAAGTACAATTTTAGGAAATTTTCCACTGCGATTAGAAAAAATCCCAAACACTGGCATATATGCCAATAATACTTGGGCGAATTTATTACCCAGTTATAGTGTGATTTACGAATCACAATAAGCTCATCTCAGACTGTTGAGCTTCTAACGAGCTTAAGTTATTTTAAATGCGAATGCTTCTACAAATGTTTTTAAAATGTAAACTTATTGCATTATTCACATTCTCCAGTTATTAAATTCCTTCATTAAATGATTTTTTAGCTTAAGATTTTTATAATTGGTTATTATATTGATCTGTTCATAGGTTACCTTAAATATCGGTTAAAACACGAAAAAAGTATATCTACGATGAAGCCGGTTGCTTTGGTTTGTTTCCTATTACTGTTGGTGATGCTGATAACCCTGGAAGATGTACATGCAAGAGGCGGACGCGGTGGAGGATCTAGGGGCGGAGGAAGTAGAGGAGGAAGTAGAGGAGGAAGCAGATATAGCGGTGGAAGCAGATATAGCGGTGGAAGCAGATATATAGCGGGGCAAAGTAAGAAATCTAAATATAGCAATTTTAAAGTAACCTTTACAGATTTTTTATTGATTCAAATATACAGATCGCACGTAACACGGTACAACCAGTATGAATGATTTTATTACAGAACAAAATTAAAAAATGCTACCATTATATCCCATTTTTATTAAAAATATGTTTGGTATTTTTCCCCAAGTATTAAATAATGACAAATGAAGCAATTCACGGAATGGAACATGAAAAGACGACAAAACGAACACTTGTTAAATGACGTCATTTGAAAGAAAATGGATATAACTAATGTAACAAACAAACGTGATGTTAAAAATTTGCTTATACTTCGATACCGTATCAGTTGGTTTATTTTTAGCCTATTAAACTAATACTATTTCAGACCATCAAAAGGATTTAAAACTAAAAACATGAAGAAGTAAGATGGGTCGTTATGTTCTCCATGTGTTGTGGTGTAAAAAGCATGTTAAATGAATATGTCACTAGGCCTTACTAAACAAGCATGTACTATTGTAACAAAAACATGATTTTTGTTTTAAAATAAAATAATAAACCATTAACGATTGCCTATTGAACAAACAACTAAAACAAATAAAAAATGTTTTTAAGGCGTTTCTTAATGGGAAGTTATTCCGTTTCTAATTTTCACTGACAAGTGTTGTTGATTTTTCTTCATTATCATCCATATGTTTTTTGTGGATCAACTTAACCCAGTGTCCCATATTCATTATGTTCTACAATAATTACCTGAAATCAAGCTCAATGACATGCATCGGCAATTAATTTCCCGTGCACATATAACTGCACAGAGAGAAGCCAAGGTGACGGTTGAATTAGCACCAAGTTGGCCCCAACCTTCTTTCTTTAAACCCAGATAACGCGACTGTTAACAGAAGCTAAACATGATATAGCCAATAAGAGTTTTTATTATAAATACAAATTATTGGCCCAAATCCTTTCACAGAACAGTGAAAACTGCAATAGCAACCGTGGTTTTGGTTAAACTTGCTAAAAAGGCTGGCAAAGGCTTCGGGTATAGACAACCTTTGAATGCTATGGGTTACAGGTAAGTGTTTAGGGTTGTGATTAACGACATTTATAACACCATTCGATCGCACATTTTTGTTAACCTCGTTGACTGTTTACCCTTTTGGCGACTACCAATACCATTCCGAGTTGTCTTACAATGTTTTCTTTCCGCAGATTAGTTTATTTACTTCAGGGAAATTTTGTATTATTTGCGCTGTTGCAAATACCACAGTGAAACATTTTCGTTTTACATTTTTTGTATTGCTTATTCTTTAATATTAGAGATTTATTTTTGCACTCATAGCAGAATTAATCTGCGTGTATATATGCTCGTTTTCACACTATATAACCAATTTGGGTTTTATACCGTACCAGTCTTCATACATCACGCTTCACGCATACACAAACAGAGTATACTTCTCATTACTATCTTTCATAATATTGTCAGAAACAAATTCTTTTACCTTTAACATTTGTTTTATACAGAGTTTACCGCGGCAAGGATCTGGGAAACTACTTTAGCGTAGGCGACAATGCTTACTGGCAACCACATTTTCTAGCGTGTGGCAACAATAACAACTGTTTACTGAACTGTTTGACCGTACCCCTCAGTGTTGGTAAATTAAAGCTCATATATTGAATTATAGTTAGTGTGATAAATGAATATTGGTTATGTGAACGAATGTGGTAATAATGTAACCGTTGAACGTCTGATGTGCGAAAACAAGAAAAAATAAAAACAGTTGTTATTTAAGGGTTAGAAGCCATTGGTATGAAAAATAAGTATTGTATGATATTGTGTACCGGCTGAAATGTTGCTTGTATGAGGCGAATCATCCCCGCGCAAGTCACATGTTATATATTTCCGGCATTTAATTGGTGAATGTCGATACATCAACAAACCATGTCACGATCCAGCAAATCGAAAGGGCCATTTAAACTTGTAGATTTAAATTAATAAACTTTACTGACAGCGTCAGCTTGGTCATGAGCACATGCAAAAATGATGACTGCTGATACACTTCCCATTGTCCGACCGATTATAGTCTGGCGGGTTAGTTCGACGCCTTCAAACTGAAAGGTTGCCGGTTCGAAACTGGTCACTAGCTAGTCGGTTCTGTCTTTGGGCAAGGCACTTAACGGACATTGCCAGAAACCCAGCAAAAGAATATTTTTTTCATGCTAAAACTCTGTGTTTCAGCACATTCCAAGATGTGGTCATATATCGTTTCCTAACAAAATGTTCCTTTAGATACCATCTCTGAATGCCGCACCGCTTTTCGACAACATGTTACCAACACGACACAGTTTCGATTCCCGTCGCA
Organism: Ciona savignyi; assembly: GCA_000149265.1. Lineage (NCBI taxonomy): Eukaryota > Metazoa > Chordata > Ascidiacea > Phlebobranchia > Cionidae > Ciona > Ciona savignyi. Next base: position 1,445,852 of record CH003263.1, read on the forward strand.
GTACAATAAAACTAGTCCAATTCGTAGCGCCCGCGACATCAATATTTGTTGTGGAGGGCTGAACCTTTTCGCATCCATTTTTGTTTTGCTGGCGTCTCTTTTGACAGCTTTTACGCTGGGCTGATTTTGTAATTTAGATTTGTTCTATTGTAAATATTACAGCATGAGTATCATTGTGATTGATATACATACAAGTAAGCATACAATAAATGCACCTTACAGAAGTACTTTCAGTGTGTAAAGTCAACGTCGTTAGCCTTTTTTTGAAGTTGAGCTATAAGCATATTGAATTTCCCTCTGAAATAAAAATATATTCCGAGAATACGCGTTTTTGTAAATATTATTCAAGCGGTACCTACGCAGATGTAAAAAAATAAATCAAAGTAAAATTCTGCTCGCTGACAGAACGGGATAGACGCTAAATATGTTTCGGATATCGGGTTTGCGGCAACGCTAGAGGTTCTTGTACTAGTCGAACTATACCACTTGGTACATTCCGTTGGGGAGAATACAGCGGCAATAGGTGAAACGGTTAGCTGCCTTCCTTACGGGAAAAAGGCTCGTACAAGATCAGTTGCTCAAAGCTTAGCACGTGGGCAGTTTTGCAAATTTTCGGCATTGAATATTGTTTAACAGACGATAGAAAATTTCGTACAATATAAAAGTCATAAGAGAAATATATTATACTACTACCACGTATATATAAAAAGCAAAACGTTTAAAATTGGTATAAATCGAAAACATAAACTTCCGGATACCCCATACCAACCATGCACCATATTTTGGGAACCCCCCCCCAGCCTCACTTAAACTTGTGATCAGTCTCCATTAACCCACAACAATAACAGGCATATGCTAATATGTATAGACATTAAAAACTTAGTTGTGAGTCTCATTTAGACAAAAATGTTTTTTGTCATTTTTTGTCAAACGCTTTACAGACATGAAAGATGTTGTCGCCCCAGCATCTCCAACGAGTCGTCAAATTGGATTGGATTTTTTATATAACATGAAAAGTGAAATTTTGGATGATAGGGCCTGGGAATTCCCTTGTCTTTTTGTTGTTTTCATTATAGCGATTAACCAGATACGTCAATTTTCTTGGTAGAATGTAAGTGAGTTAAATAATGTTAGTTTAAATAGAAGAAAGTAAAAATATACCATAAAATTAGGAAGAAAGTAAATACCATAAAATTATCTCTGGATCATGTCTGTGACAGGCAATTCATACTGTGACTGTGAGGCATGTCGTAGAAACGACAGGTTATAAGCCCAGGAAAATCCCCTTAAGTCGTCAAAAGGATAGTTCGTGGAAGTATATTTATCGCACTGTGTCCTATTAATACTGGCAGAAAATGTGTTTTACGAAACCCTGTATTCTTACCTTTAGCGAACTTACCTGGAAATAATAGTTAAATCACTCCGGGAGAGGCGGCGTCTTCGCTTAGAACTGTATTTGAAGTTCTTGGCTTTTAATACAAATTTAGGATATGTTTAGTCCGTTCTGTCGTGTACAGACTGTTTTTATAACTGTGTGGTAGTATAAAAGCTCGTCTTGGGAGTATAAAAGCGTGCCAAGAGCATGAATAGCACTTTTTCAGTTTTCAACGAAACTTAATTTGTATTGTTAACACTTAGATTAGCTTTATGATGTTACAGTTGTGAAAGTTGAAATTGAGCTGCTGAAATCAGTTACTACAAAATAGTCTTGAATTACCAATGTTGACATCCACTTTAGGACAGAGCTATATAAGTAGTTAAAAGAAAAGTTATTCCCAAAATGAATTCTGTTTAAACCAACTCAGCATAGATCAGTTAAAAACAGCACTAGTACCAGATTTCAACGTTTTAAAACGGTTTCTGTTAAATTCCGTGAATTGTTAAGTCCAGAAAATTTTACAATGACCATAATGTGAACAAATGCGTGCTTTTATCCGAGACCATTAGTCCAAAATTATTGACAGTTACAAAAAAAATGTATTTTTTTAATTTAAAAACATGCACAAGGAAATAATAAGCACGGATATTAAGGCTAAATCAACAGTTTAAATTGACTACAACCATTGATTTACGATTTGTGATTGACAAGTCTTATTGTCTTCTATTTTTATCTTAATTTGAATATTTTGCAATGATCTTACCAGTATCCAATGCAACTGGGTATTGAACTTGAATGCAAAGAAACTTTATCTTTTCTTGCCTTTGTTTGATTCTTTTTGAAGAGCTAAACAAGCAGCAACGCTGGCATCAAATTATATTCCTTTCATGACGCTATCCGGTTGCTCCTCGCTTGCGTCACGATTTTTGACAGCTGGCAAGGCAATAACTTAAGTTACTTTTGGGCTTACGAAAAAGCGACTCCTCTTAGCTCCCATTACCTTCCTTAACTACAGCCTTGTTTCTCAATATCTTTGATTTAAAGGGTTATATTTTTAAAACTTGTATGTTACGTCTTTTCGCGGCGCCTATACACAAAGCACGGCAGGACTTTCAGTTCCAAAAACGCGCAATTCCGACAGTACCAAAACGTTCTTCCAACATTAAACGTGTATTTTACTTTTACGTTAAGGTATTACCGATTTTTTTAATATTTCACACAGCAGGCTACTTAAACCTGTCAACTTCACTTCTATGCAATGAAATTAAATATTAAAACACATGGCACAAACCAAATTAACTGCGAAATGTTACAACCAGTTACAACTCGCGATAACAATGGCATTGTTACGTACAAAAGGTGATTTATAGTATTATTCCCAAGTAAACGATTGAAGTACAATTTCAATATAACACTATGTTTGGTCGAGTTTATTATTCAATGTCGTTGTAAATTCCGAAGGGTAACAAAACGCGAAGACTATAACCTGCCAAATCTACTGGGCAGTTGGCGCAACACTCCATGTTGAACATCGTGGTAGAAACTAAGAAACTATCAATTAGCCTTTTTCCTAACGCGAGTCTGCCTTAGGCGAATGAACGCCGTGGCAAAATACAATAATCGTGTCTGAGTAAAGCGCTGTTTCAAACACGAATCACCAATACATTTTCTTGATCGTTATCCGGTAGTTGTTTTGCCAAGTATGCATTGCTGGAGTATCGCGTTAGATTGGCAAACGAGTTAGATGTTTGTTGTAGTCAGTATACTATATAAGTTTTAGGTTTTAGGAAAGATTAATTAAACCGACAAACCACAATGATGTTTGTATTTATTCCAGGCAAAATATGTTTAAAAGATGAAAAGTAAGCGTTTTAAGTTCTGTTTGCTGTTTTTGACACTGCCTCCGTTTCTATTTTTGAGTTACAATTTAGTTCAACTAAAAATGCAAAGTAAACTTTATCCGTTACAAGAAAATTATGAGGCAGATTATGAACTTGTTGAAAGAAATCAACTGACTACTGATTCTATCTCAGTGAGTTTGAATACTTTGTTTTTAGACATTGTTTTTTTAAACAGTTTAATGTTAATTCGCCATAAGGACTCAACAATTTGCGTAGCCGTGTATATTTCAAAGTGACCCGCTCGATGTTACTTTATACTGTAGTTATACGAAAGGCGGTAGGATTGAAATCCGCCGCAAACTAAGTGTCATTGGGGTAACTTTCTCGCGAACATTCCCTGGACCCAATAATTTAATAGTTTAAACAAAAACCCATGCAATATTTCCATCGCACATTAATAAACTTTAGTCCCGGTTAACCGACTTTAGCATGAGGCACAATTTGGCGATTGTCATTGTTAGAACACCTCATGCGTTATGTTTATTGTATAATAATGAATGAAATAAGATGCGGTATAGCACCGTAGATGGGTAATCGAGTATAACGGTTACGGTTAAATAGCTTGGTGGGTTCTGGTCGCTTGCTAGTCGGTTGTCATAGTGGATCAATCGGATTCACCATAATTAAAGAAACGTCTTAATTGTATTCACCACAAGTGGAAATTATTTGAATGATTTATCAACCATAGCATGTGAAAGTGAGTGATCGTTTTAAAATTGTTTTTTTTACCTTAGGTTAATTCCCCAACTAAGATAGATTTGTCAGCTCCTGCACTTTCCCGTCCAGCTGATCGGCCACTGAATGGAATAGGCGAGCGGGGTGACCCGGTAGTGCTCGGAAACCTAACCAAAGATGAAAAAAGACGTAAACAGGAGCTATGGGATATTTACGGGATAAATCATTTTCTAAGTGATAAAATTTCACTACATAGAGCGTTAAGGGAATTCAGACATCCTTTGTAAGTGTCGACACTCTCTATTTTATTTGCCCTTTTTTAAAGTGTATATATCCTGTAAAATTTCTGAACGTATAATAAGCCTGTACTTAATTATCTTAGTCATTGTATAGGCTACCCGTTGCAATTCCGTATCTAGCCTATGTATACCTTAACAAAACTGTTTTAATATCGTATCTTTCACCTATGTGTGGCCGATTAGCTTATTTCAGATTAGCTTATAAAAATATATGTGCGTAAAAATTAATTTCCATTACGTGTGTTTTTAAATAAACGTAAATTTTAGAATAGTTTAAATTTTATATAGTCAGTGTAATGATCCATTTTTGTTCAATTTGGTCAAGACTCTGTATTACTGCCAGCGCTATATCTATTCGACATGACATTAAATATTAATGAGACGGAATTTAACAAATGTAACGCTAGTCAGCTATCTAGTGTTAAAATGGTATTCTCTATAATGGTATTACTCCTACAGGTGCGTAGATCGTCCGCCGTTCAACTACGAAAAACTTCCGAACACTTCCGTCATTATAGTTTTCTACAACGAAGGCTGGTCAACACTCCTGCGAACCATATACAGCGTTCTTCACAATACTCCTGATATTTTGTTGGAAGAAATAATTCTGATCGACGATGGCAGTACAATCGGTAAGTAGACGCACATGGGCCCTTATACCCAAACATGAGCGGTATCTGACGCAGCAAAATCCGGTGTGAAATAAAACGATAATAAAACCGGAAAACAAAATACGATAAAACACCCGTTTTAGTTAACAGTGTCGTTTTTTCCAGCGTCAAGTGTAATGCAATTTAAGCCTATGTACAACTGTACTAACGAGGTGCAACTGAAGTATTTTACATTTGGTTATTTACCAGTACATTAAAACTATGTAAATAATAATGTCTTTATGTGTAAACCAAATTTAAAATTTTTAAATGTCGTTTATAAATGCCACTGAAACAGTATATTTTTTCTCACCAGTCGATCTGTTGGTAGTATTATAAGATTGTGTAGCACATGCCATCGAAGCTATGAGTAGTACAAGCTAGACTTATAATAGATGATCATTACGAAAAGCTCTGTCCAAATCGCGAAAGGCGTTCGACATTCTAAGTTTAAAACAACAACCTTGTCAAATTTACATATTTGTAGACAATTTGGGCAAAGAGCTTCACGACTATATAGCGAATCTTCCGAAGATCAAATTGATTCGGACAGGCAGAAGGGAAGGACTTATGAGAGCAAGACTTCTCGGTTTGGCTCAAGCAGTAGGTATGAATTATATGATGTATAACATATGGTAAATCACTCGTAGATAGATAATATGATTTCATTTTTTGGATAAATGCAAGGCTGGCTTATACATAAGAATAATTTTAAGATTTAATAAATAGAATATTATTTTTTAATCATTTTTAGGTGAAGTTGTCGCGTTTGTCGATTGTCATTGCGAGTGTACACACGGCTGGTTGGAACCTTTGCTTGAAGGGATTGCCGAAGACAGAACATTAATTGCCATTCCAGTAACTGATGACATTGATTCAAAAACATTTCAGTGAGAATTTATTTCTGTTTGCGATGTTTGCCATACCTTTTTAGCAGTTTGTTAATATAAATATTGACTATATTTTAAAACAATTATGTCTTTGTTTTGTGATATGATATTCATGCGTTTATCTCCGTGATTGACAAAACCAGGGGTTAACATGACGATCGTCAGATTACCACGTGCCCACTGGCGGGTTACCGGAGCTAATTCAATGTGTTGTAGATGATTAAGACGTTTCTTAAATATGGCAAAACTTCATTATTCTGCTGGGTTTATGTAATGTCGGTTAGGTGCCTTGCCCAAAGACAAAACCGACTAGCTGGTGAACGAACATGCAACCCTTCCGTTAAAAGGCGACGCACTAACCCACCAAGCTAATCAGTTGCTACAACATAGGTATTACTTTGGAGCGTACACCCCGAGCATTGGAGGATTCACTTGGCAGCTTTACTTCCAATGGAGATGGATGAGCAAAGCCCAAGAGAACGACCGAAAGAACTTGGCAGAGCCCATCAGGACCCCTACAATCTCCGGAGGTCTGCTTGCAGTCGACAGGAAATTCTTTATTCAACTCGGTAGTTATGATGAAGGGATGGAGGTTTGGGGAGGTGAAAACTTGGAACTCTCGTTTCGAGTGGGTCATTTTAACATGGTGTTATTTAATCTTTTTTAGTATATAAATAAGCATGTGATATATTATTTATTTAATTAAACCTTGTTTTTGCCGCTGTAAAATAGCCATAGCTAAATTTAAAAAATAACGTAAAAATTGAGCATAAATACGCATGATTTATTTTACTAATGTTAGAAATGTATAAGTGATTACACATTTTTGTACGTAACTTCTCGACTTATCGGGAGCTGAATTTGCTTGGCTCTAACGAAAAAAGGAAAAATTTAAGAAAACAAATCCATGATTCAAGAGTTGAAATTCGGAAATTAATAAAATTGGCACGACGTCTTTTCTTAAAATATCACATTAACACAACTTACGCCAGTGTTAAGATAATTCCGACGTATTTTAAATATTGATAAGCGTTAATGTAAATTTCCTAAAGACTTGGATGTGCGGAGGTTCAATGAAGGTATTTCCCTGCTCTCATATTGGGCACGTGTCGCGAGATCACAACACCTATTCTCGCGCTACGTTCTGGAAAAATGTGATGCGACTCGCCGAAGTATGGCTTGACGACTACAAACGCCATTTCGACATCAGGGTACCACCGTCGGAACAAAATGTAGTTGTTTAAATTGATTTTATTTCTGTTGTATTTATAGACTTGTTCTGAATTTTAGCAAAACTTTGGTGACGTGACGGCTCGCAAGAAACTTAGAGAAAACCTAAAATGTCATGATTTTAAGTGGTATCTGGAGAACGTATTCCCCGAGCAACACGTACCCGAGGACCGGCCCGGATATTACGGAGCGGTGGGTTTGAAATGAACTATTCTAAAAAAATGAAGTCCGATCGAATAGCGTGGTGGGTTAGTCCGTTACTTTTAGCCAAAGGGTGGTAGGTTCGAAACTGGTCGCTACCTAATCGGTAGTGTTCTTTTGCTAGGCACGGCCGGACATTGCTTGAACCGAGTGATATATTGGGTTGTACCAAATTGAAGGAATATCTCAATCATACACAACATACTAAAATAGCTCTGTGGATTTCCAGAGATTAACTAAATAATTTCAATTTCAGGTAATTTTTGCAAGATCATTTTAAACATATTAAACGTCTCGATAAAAATTCTTGTTGTCAATGTTAATACAGATTGAGAACATAAAACTGAAGGGAAATTGCCTTGATGTAGGCACTGATAACACTGGGGAACCAACGGTTCTTCTATATGGATGTCACAGCATGTCAAGTCAGGTAAAACATTTTTTGAAATAAAAACGAATTAGTTCCTCAATTTGTGAATCAATGATTTGTAATTAATTTTTTAAAGTAGTTTTTAGTCCGGTGACCTGTAAGGTTACTGTTTTTTGCAATGATTTTGCATTTGAGTAACACCTAAGCCGAAATGTGCGTATTAAACCAAGTATTTTAGATTTCTTTTTTTGGTAAAATAGGATAGGATAGTATATTCATGTTTATCTCCGTGAATGGGAAAACCAAGGGGGTTAACACACGGGCAATCGTCAGATCACCTTGCGCCCGCCGTAGGGTTACCGGAGCTATTGCAGTGTGTTGTATATGATAGACACGTTCCTTCAATTTAGTGGAACCCATTAATCCGCTGGGTTCAGGCAATGTCCGTAAAGTGCCTTGCCCAAGGACACAGCCGACTAGCTAGCGCCCAGTTTCGAATCTGCAAACTTTCGATTGAAAGGCGATGCACTTAACCGCCAGGCTAACCGGCCGGAAATAATAGATTTAATTTAAAAACATTGTAATCGGTACGCTTTAATACGGACAGTTGTGCTTTTTAGTTTTTCGAATACACAAGTAAAGGCGAGATGCGACACAATAAAGTCAACGAACAGTGCTTAGAAGTGAACGGGAATGATGTTACGAGTAGCGCGTGCACGACACATGAAAATGTGCCAAAGAACGGCCAAACTTGGATGTTTGTCTTGGTGAGTTTGACATTTTTGATTATCAAGGATTAAAGTAGGACAACCTTTTGAATGCAGTGTGTCAGTTTAATAATAATATCAGAATAAAAGCAACTTCGCGTACTACCCATTATCATATACGGTTTGCATTGTCAACTTCCTAATTTGAATATCAGTAATTAAGACTGTTGATGTTGTGCAACGTAGCGACTGTACATGCTTATAGTATAGATTTTGCGTGCGCGTTAAATCACGGGCCGTGTATTAAAAAAAACTCTCGCGTGCCACTTGTGGAAAACATGGTAGGGGTTGCCGACCCTGGATTATTGCATCATGTGACCACTACATGAAAACCCAATTTATTAGATTGGTATATTTGCTGCTTCGCATTTTAAAAATCCATACAGATATTTTGTATAGATGGACACTTCTACGAATACATGGTCAATATATTCTTTGTTTTTACAGGGAGGTGTAATTGCAAGCAAATTAAATGGAAAATGCTTAGAAGCAGTTCAACAAGCGGACGGTGTTTATAAAGCTGTTTTGTTACGTTGTGATCCGCAGTCGAAGTTTCAAAAGTGGAATTTTTTTAAATAAAGTAACAGTCGAAACTGTGATGCGTTTAGCAAAGGTAACCTTTACACGTGAAGACCGATAATTGTGCCATCGTTTTAAGGAGCGTGACCAGACGCAATAGCCTTGTTTAGGTTGGAAATTCAACTACTAAGGGCTTTATGTGGAAATTTACAAAGTATTATAGGTCCCCTACGTGCAATTTGGGTTGCATTTCTGCAATTTTGAACTATATTTGCTGAAACGATACTTGTAACCAAAGGTTTCTTAAAACTTTTAAATGATTGCAGCTGTTGTATTTTATTTATCAAAAAGTAAAAAAAATCTAAAACTATTTTTTTTATTCTTATTGTATTTCGTTAAAGTTAAAGTGTATTACTGCAATTTCGTTCTGCTTGGTAGCGCTTTAACTCGAGTGTGACAAAACAATTGTGATAAACGAATTTATTTTGAACTTTGGTGGTTTTCTTTGAAACAAGTTTGCTTGGTCTGACGGTATCATTTTTTGTTTCTTTTTATGCTATTCTGTTTACGCACGACTTATTGCGCCGGCTCTTCATTTTACACACATATATTTAAACTGAGCTGTAGTTTTTAACATTACTTTGAGGGGTAATTAACATTTTTTGTCGGTTATTATTAACTTCGTTTTTCCAAAACATCAAACCCATTTGCTAACTGTTTAACTGGAACAAAATAACAGGTTATTGTTTGTTGTTTAAGGCTTTTTGTATAAAAAGTTAATAGGATATTTATGAATATTTCCGTGAATGGAAAAACCAAAGGGGTTATCACACAGATCACCTTCCGCCCACCGTCGGGTTACCGTATCTATTGCAGTGTTTAGTTGAGACATTCCTTTAATTCGGTAGAACCAATTAATACGCTGGGTTCAGCCAATGTTCGTTAGTAGCTAGCGACCAGTTTCGTATCTGAAACCTTTTTGCTGAAAGGTGCCGCACTAAACCGCCAGACTAACCGGTCGGACTCTAGATCAATTGGTTCTAAACAAAGTTGAAGGGATGGCCATTAATTATACAAAACAAACTGCAATAGTTTAATTAGCCCGACCGTGGGTAATCGACGATTACTCGTCGTGTGAGAAAGCTCTACGTAATATGTGGTAATCTGAAGTTTGGCCGCGTGATAATGACCCCTACATATTCCCATTTGCGTGAATAAACCTGAATGTTTTATCCTGTTCTTGCAAACTAATAAATAATAATAAAAAGAACATTCTACAAGAACACCATTGTTTCTAGTATAATTCGCTTTCGATTTGTGTTGGTTCGAGTGTTCAGCTGTTTTATACGTATTTAATATTAGATTTTAGGGGATTTCCTGGAGTAAACCGGTTTAAATGGGTTTTGTCTGATTGATGTTCCACATGTCTAACTTTCCTAAAAATATGCGCAGTAATTATTAGGCAATGTTTTTATTAAATGAATCAGATAGAGCCGGAATAGGCTGTTAGAAGCTTATTTTAAATGCAAACTTCATTTTTCAGCACCACCATGAAATATATTATTTTGATTTTTTATCTTGCAATTGTATTCAGTCAAAACGTTTACTGCAAGAATTTAAACATCAGGCACCCCAGTGCGTTTATCATCATTCTTACAGTGACAGACTAATTAAATATGAATAACAATACAACTCGTACCTCAACATAATTGCATATTAGTGTTTATATATATATATGACATAATTATAAATGATATAAATTGGGCTTAGAGCTTATTCATCTCTTGAAGAGCTTGCTGGTGCAATTGACGTCGCAAAATTTTCCCAGTAACCGACTTTGGTACGTTTTTCACAAACTTGATTCCACCATACAAATATTTATATCTTGATACGCGACCTGAAGTGTTAAAGGGATATTAAATCATTCGGTTAAGATAGCTAAGACATTATCAAATAAGAGTATTGAAACATAATTCTCGTTTTTAATAGTACACTTGATAACCATATATGGAACAATGAATGGTCTTAACATGATGAATTCTAAGAGTAACTGATGCAAATTTAAGTTGGGAGTGCTTTACTGTATACAGAATAGGATTTTTATCCCCGTGAATGGGAAAGCACAAAGCATGTTAACACACTGGCAATTGTCAAATCACCTCGCGCCCACCGTCGGGTTACCAGAGCTATTGTAATGTGTATATTGTTCAGAACTTCAATTTGGTAGAACTTATCATTCCACTAGGTTTATATACAGTAACTCCAGATTGGTAATGGGAAGAATAAACATATATGTTGCCATTACTGCACACTGGTATTGGCTTGGACTAATATTATTATTGCATGAGATAAGGCAGGGTGAGCTGTACTGTACGTAATTAAAAGCATAATTTTAATAAAAAAATATAATGACTGTATTTAATAAAAAATTAAATATTTTAAGATTACCGATTAATTTGAATAATTGAGAAATATCATATGACCAATCACGTTTTTTACAAATCAGAAACTTACTTCTAACAAACTGGTCAAGTTCGTCTTCTGTCAAAGATATATCCTTCCGTACAACATAAGCCCTTGGGACTTCCCCAGATTGGGGGTCAGGAATGCCAGTCACTCCAACATCTGCAACTTTAGGGTTTGACAAAATAACAGCCTCAAGCTCGGCAGGAGCTACCTGAGGTGAAAAGAATAAAGGTAACAACTTAATAACGATAGGACACACACTTTTTTGAAATGTTTGACAGACTGTGAATGTTTTTTTAATATGTGAGATAACAGCCGCAACAGTGAGATAAAAGTCGCATGCACCCAGCCATACCTGATTTGTTCTAAAAAGCGGTAGCTATATTGTATTGGTAAAACTGGGTATAATTCTATTGTAGTACGTGTTTGTCAAACTTTTTATAATCTTAAAACTTATATAAATATAAAACAAAACTTTATTTAGTCCGGCCCGATGGTCTAGCGGTTAAGTGCGTCGCCTTTCAATCGAAAGGTTGCAGGTGCGAAACTGGTCGCTAGCTAGTCGGTTGTGTCCTTGGGCAAGGCACTTTACGGACATTGCCTGAACCCAGCAGATTAATGGGTTCTACCAAATTGAAGGAACATGTCTATCACATACAACACACTGCAATAGCTCCGGTAACCCGACGATGGGCGCGAGGTGATCTGACGATTGCCCGTGTGATAACCCCTGGGGTTTTCCCATTCACGGGGATAAACATGAATATCCTATCCTATCCTATATCCTATCCTATTTCAGTATACTGAGTAATCAAGCATTCAAGTTAATTTTAACCCGCTACCTGGAATCCTTTATATTTAATAAGTTCTTTGATCCTGTCCACAATGTACAAAAATCCATTCTTATCATAATGACCAATATCACCAGTACAAAACCACCCTTCATGGTCAAATGATCGTGCATTTGCAGCAGCATCGTTGTAGTAGCCTTTCATTAACTAGAACAAATGCCATTTGGATTACTTAATCGCAATATTGCTCACCGTTTTACTTATTTTTACTTATTTATTGAATTTAAAATTTAAATAGTTTAATGACACATTTACAGTTGCCTACATTGTTAAAGTGTTTAATCCTCTGCTTTACCAAAATAGCAGATACTCATGGAAAATGTTTTTTAATACATAGACAATCATCAAATCATCTTGTGTCACAGTCAGTTTGAAGAAGCTATTGCAGCACTTTGCTTAAGCACACTTTGTCCACAGGATGTAATGATACAAAGGTAATGATTAGATAAACATACACTTTGAACAAGATTTTCAAAATAATGCAAACTTCTAGCACAACACATTCACATCATCATGATATAGCACATCACCATCACCATTATACAAATTATGACTGATATTGCATTGTCACACCCAAGTCACTGCACAACATAAAATCTATTTAAAAAAAATCGCGTCATATAAAATAAATGTATTTTAAAAAAATAGTGAGACCTGTGTAAACAGGATAATAAAAAAACATGAGAGACGATGTATCATAAAGTTTCCACCAATCTACCATGTTTATACATACCTAACGAATTACCAGTCTTTTGAAACATGTTTAAGAATTTGTCTCATCAAAATCAATTGTTTATATTTTGATATAAAAGTACTAACAGTTTACAGCTGTCATTGTTTTGGAAAGTACTAACATTTAACATATTATTATTTTGGAAAATTTTACCAAATAAATTGCATACACCCTGTTTAAACATTAAACCACCTATTTGGTAGTATGTTAATGTTCATACACGAGGTGTTATTGATTAAGTTACCTGTGGACCCTTGACCAATAGTTCACCATCCTGATCAACACCAAGTTCTTTACGGGTCTCAGGGTGAACAACCTATTAAATAAATCATATGAGACTGGGTTAGTTTTTATATGTGTCAATGTAATTTATATTATACTGGCTTATCAATTGGCTGTGTAATTATTCATAAGGCCTATTAATTACACAAAAAAATTAACCTTTTTCTGGAATATGAACTACGTTCCAGCACAACGCTTCTAAGAAGTTTCAATTTAGATTTCGATTAGTTGGTAAAGCAATAATCTTTTAAAATCAAAAAAAGGGGAAAATTGTTCTCAAATTATGATTGTGACAGACATGCAATTTTACATGGATATTTTTAAGAAATATCTAATTCCGATTAAAACTTTAAGAAGAAAGTTATAAGGATTTGAATCAAGTATTAAAAAGAGTCTATTACTGTTTGTTTTCTAAAAAATTATTACTGTCAGTTTTCTGAAATTTGTGTGATCTATATTTTTATTTTTAGTAAAAAATATCTTACACTGGAATGGACAATTTACCTCAAATTATAAAAAAAGTGGAAAGTAAAATTAAAATTATTTTATTAGGTTATGGAATTACTAATGAATGCATTACTAAATTCAACGAATTGCAGCAAGGTAGCAAAGGCAAGTTATAATCTCATAAAAGCTTTGATTCCAGATAAGTTGGTTAATGTTTAACTGCCATGCAAGTTAAACCAGATGACCCACTGAATATTTGAACAATGTTAAATATTAAAGGGAATGCTATTTTCTGTTTATTTTAATTGCCAGAAGTTACCGCACTGGAAGTGCTGGAAAATTTTATTGTAATATTTTTAACCGCTGTGGTGTTGCGTGGTTGAAGCGAATAAAAGTGCACAAACCGAAATAGGAAAATGCATGAGGGTGGTATTAGCCTTATTACACAATCAAGCTTTAAAAAACCTCATGTTGACCAAATGCTTACTGAAGCTATTGTAGTGTCAGTGTGTGCTATGAAATTTAAGACCTTTTAAATTCAAACCAATAACCCACTAGGTTCAGACGGTGTCTGATAGATAAACGACTTGACCAACTAACTCAACAGCAAGTTTTGATTACACAACCTTTTGTCTAAAATCATAGTATAAACAATTGAGATATGTCGCTAGACAATGGATGCACAATTATATTAATATTTGTATTGCTTGGGCCTATAAAACAAGAAGTGAAAAATCATTCCAATGCAATTTCTAAAAAAATCGGTGAAGTTACCTTAAGCTTGGTGTTGGGTGCCAGGAAACCCACAGTAGTCAATGGAGCATTTGGGATTCCATTCGCGGCAATAAAAATTATCTCTGTTAAACCCCAACCTGGAGATTTTATATTTGGATATATTTAGAAATATTTAAGTCAATAGGAAGATTTTCACTTGTGCATGTGCCTGTCCATGGTAAGCCACTTGTTGAAATCGTTTTGCTTAAGGTTTGGAAAAATCTCATTAGCGGTACTGATAAAATTGGTTTGAGTATTAGACATCTGCTTTGTTAACTAGACATTGGCAGAAATTACAAATAAACAAAGAAGTTGAAAAATGGTGCAAAATTTCTCACCTTGCAAAACTAACGCTTGTAATTTCTTCATGACAGAAACAGATACAGAGGGTGATAGAGGGGCCGCACCAGAGGTCACAGAGGTAAGGCTGGATAGGTCATACTTATCGAGGTGGGGGTAGTTTTGAATGGCAATTAGAATCGGTGGAACTGCACCAAATCCAGTGATCTAAATATGTTGAGATCGATATCAACTTTTATCGGTGTGGGAACAGTTGCATTTTATTTATTTTTCGCTGGGCTTTAGTTTTATGATTTTTGTTACAAATATATCATATAAGATTTCAGTAATTTGGATTTACAGAAATTAGGATAGGATAGAATATTCATGTTTATCCCCGTGAATGGAAAAACCAAGGGGGTTAACACACGGGCAATCGTCAGATCACCTTGCGCCCATCGTCGGGTTACCGGAGCTATTGCAGTGTGTTGGATATGATAGAAACGTTCCTTTAATTTGGTAGAACCCATTAATCCACTGGGTCAGGCAATGTCTATAAAGTGCCTTGCCCAAGAGCACAACCGACAAGCTAGCGACCAGTTTCGCACCTGCAACCTTTCCATTAAAAGGCGACGCATTTAACCGCTAGACTGACCGGCCGGACAAAACTTAAAGTATTATTATGCTCGACATCATTGATAATAATTAAAGCCCTTCCACCTCCCTATGGGTGTAAAATGCAGCTTTACTTTTTTGCTGTATTTTGGGCTCAATCATTTTTAAAAAAAGTTCAGTTAATTATTTCATAAAATTACAATAAGCAACAGTCATATTTCAAATTTGAACAACTGAGGGCAGGAGAAGGTGAAAAAATGGTTAAATGGAAATTACCACGATTAAACAAATAAATCCACAAGGAAAATTCAGCAAAGCAGCTAAGTTTGGCCATAGCAGTTAAAACTGAGGACGAAGCTGGCTTTAACAATTTGGGTTTATGAAAGTGGAACAAACTTGAGAAATATTTAGCATGGTTTTACGTGTTAACAAATGTTTTAACTGATGTGAACTAAATTAAAAGATTATACTTGTGGATACCAAAAACCTTTCACAGAAGTAAGTGTTATTAAAGAACCTAGATAACATATCTACCTTGTATTTCTCTACTGCTTTAAGAAAGGTTTCCATATGGAATCGCTTGTCAAACACGTGCTTCGTGCCCTTAAGCAAGGAAAAAATTCTTAGCACTCCAAACGAGTGAAAGAATGGGAGCACACCGTAGCTGATTTTGGAAGGTGGACCCTTACCCAGACCGCTGTACATCATACATGAATATAAAAGTATTTTAAATTGAATATTGCTTCGAAATCCAGAGCAAGAATATATAACATACAATGCTAACTTTACAAAAGTAGTGTAAGGTTTTCATAGAAAGCTTATTTTTAGTTTGGTACACACAAAAAGAATACTTACAAATTTATATGCACATGACAGATGTCAAATCAATTAACCAGTAAATTGATACAAACAAACCTAGTGTATACTAATGGTAGTTAACACATATTGAATATTTAAATATTGTTTTCTTACCGAAGAATAATAAAGAGAGACACCATGCTATAATGTGTGTGCATGACTCCTTTCGGAATGCCAGTTGTACCACTTGAATACATTAATAGCACAACATCTTCTGTTGGATTTATTTCGCACTCGAATGGAAAGGCTAAGGTTAAATAAATTAACGTAAAGCTCATTGTCAATCTAAATGCGGAAAGATAACCTTTCATACACCCAAAGTTATAGTCAGAAAACATTTGCGATTACATTGTTGATGAACACAAAGAGTTTTAGTCCAACCCAATACTTTACTAGGTTTATGCACTATGCTTTAAAATGAAAACACAATCAACTGAATACAAGTGGGTTTAGATTTCATAAGTCACAACATTTTATTCTTTTGTGTTGTGCAACTTTAAGAAAAGTATTATCATAAAACTGTCCGCATTTTCTTGTCTTATCCAATACGTACAAAATATTTATAAAAATTGAATTCAAAATTTACCTTTTCCGTCATCCTTTTGAATAATGGACATGACTGAAGCAACTTCATCACTATTGTCAATTGTGAAAATTTCCTGGAAAAAATTGATGCTGTATTTCTCATCAAAACTGGTTACATGTGAATGATGTTTTATATTTTTTTAATTAAGGAATGATTTCTTAAATCTACTGGATCTCGGCAGTGATACCTGTAGTTAAATTCTTGCCACTGCGGCGTGGTAAGTTGCAAATAGTAAGTAATCAAATTGTATACAAGACTGTCACCAGCTTTATCGCATAGCCCAATACTAGTTTGTGGAAACTATTTACATTTGTTTTTTGATCATTTCACAATTACTCCATTTCACTGTAGCATAAGCCAAAGTTGTAAAATGCAGATTGCGAAAACTGTGATGAAACAAAGTAAAACAGTAAAACAGATTATGGACAGAGGTGATGATTGCTGAAAACAACTTTTTAAATAAAACATACTTTTTGATATTTTATTCTTTTACATTGTTTTTTTGCAATGTTTAGCAAAAAAAACTGGTAATAAACCTGAATAGATGTGATTTTTTTTGCGATTTGTTGAACTTTTTCCAGTTGTGAAGCATCAGTTATCACAAACTTTGGCTGACTGTGCTCGAACTGCTTAAGCATTTCATCTAAAATAAAGTGTTAAAATTTTAACTGATTGTTTGTGCGAGGGGGTAAGAAGAGTCCACTGGTGAATAAATCAAATTTGCTATATAAAGTGGTTGATAGCATTTGTTTCCCCCTAAAAATCCACAACAACATCACCTTATATACAACATCACCATTATTTCCTATAAAAACTTTTCAACTTTAACATTAATATATTCGCAATTTGCACCTAATGTACCAGTTATAGTATTGCAACTGTGACATTAGTTTTAGGATAGGATATTCATGTTTATCCCTGTGAATGGAAAAACCGAGAAAGTTAACACACAAGCAATCATTAGATCACCTCACGCCCACCGTAGGGTTACCGGAGCTATTGCAGAGTGTTGTATATGATAGACACGTTCCTTTAATTTGGTAGAACCCATTAATCCGCTGGGTTCAGGCAATGTCCTTAAAGTGCCTTGACCAAGGACACAACCAACTAGCTAGAGACCAGTTTCGCACATGCAACCTTTCGATTGAAAGGCGACGCACTAAACCTCTAGACAAACTGGCCGAACGTGGCTGTGAATAAACATGAGACTTATTCTTATACAGTTTACTCACAATAGGTGTAGTGTGGGTTACAAGTGGTAGAGATTGCATTGTTGGCAGCAGCACCAAGAATAATAATTGGATATTCAACACAATTGGAACAACAAATCGCAACCACTTCTTGTTTCTTTAATCCTTTTTTATTCAAAACAGATGCAAATTTCACTGAGTAATCGCAAACTTGATTGAAGGTGAGGGTCTTTCCACTAGTGCTTTCAATCTAGGTTAAAGTAGTACAAAACTTTAATTTCTTTAGAATTTTAGAAAATGATATATATTATTTTGCTTATTACTAAAAAAATCAGGCAATTGCTGGATTACCTCAACTGAGCCATAGGTTGGGATGTTCATTAGAGAATCAAGATAAAAATTTGATTTAAATTGAAAATTATTTAGAATTATATTTTGATATTTTAAAGTAAGCATTTCAAAATAAAGTGCACATAAAGGAACAAATTAATTTTTTTTATTTAATTTTTATTTAAAGCTAAAATTGAGATAGACGCTCTATTTTTTTCTTTAGTTTGAAGTGATAATAAATATTATTAAAACTATTTTATCAAACATACATGCAACATCATATTTATTAATCAAAGTGGTACAATAAATATCTTTTGCTTGTACTTGAGCATACGTAAAAGTTGTTCGAAATTCTTAATTTTAGAACCTATACCCAAACTTATTCAGATAAGGACCTCGCTAGGATGGCATGAATTTTTAACTTTACATGGCCAAGTATCCTTATGTCCTATTATATTCTATTTTTCGCTTGTGTAAGTTTTACTAACAAAAGGCTAGGCCTATTCTATATTATGCATTTTACAATGTTATTATAGAAATAAAATCTTTTTATCAACAATTAAACCTTATATTTTATGTAATATAAATACAAAAACTTTATTGTGGCTGGTCCAAGTACAGGTTATATTATCTTGTTTGTCAAAAATCAAATTGTGCCAATATTATTCGATTAATGAAACATAACTAAGTAGCCTAATTACTTTTAAAAACTTACTAATGCAACATCATCGCCATTTTCCCTTGCATACTTTGTCACATAATCAAAGAAACTGACTTTCGGAATAACTAATTCTGGGTAGTCACTGTTCAACACCATTTTCTGCAGCAATTTAGGGTATTTTCAGCAAATGGATCAATCTTCCTAAACAGCAAGCAAAATTGTCTGAAGTGTTAGCTCAATTTTTTTCTTTAGTAAATATTTGAACAAGTAAAGTTGTTTTATTCTTTGTTGTGCTTGTTCCAATCACCGTTTGTGCTCCAATTTTGCAGGAATGATTTTTAGACATGTAACATAACATGTTTGTGTGGGGTGCCTCTAAATACTACAGGATCACTTAGAGTGCTTGGATCGCTTAGATTGCTATGGAAGTAATTCTAACCCTGTCCCAAACACTAATCTCAACCCCAGAACTAACTATAACCCAACCCTAACATTAATATCATAATCTTTATTTTAGTGAGAGAAATTTTCTCCAAGGCTTTTTGTA
>CH003263.1:1465450-1514779 GCA_000149265.1 Ciona savignyi
TAATATCAATAAAATTTTTAAAACATAGGTTTAATTTTTCTAAACCTATTATTCTGTCAGATGTGCTAAAGTACATTGAATACACATGTTCGAACAGTTAAAATGTTTGATTTCTAATTTAAATCATCGTTCTAAGTCATATTAATAATATTTTTTAGTTGATATTACAGGTGCTAGGGATACAAATCAAAAGGCAATAAGGCAATTTTTACCCGTAAAACCGCTAACGTTATGCCTACAATTTTAAATACTTTAAAAATGACATAGAACATAGACCTTGGCAGCCGGTATAACTATAACCCAACCCTAACATTAATATCATAATCTTTATTTTAGTGAGAGAAATTTTCTCCAAGGCTTTTTGTAATTACAAAGTATAGGAAGCGCTCCAAGCGCTCCAAGCAACACTTGTAGTATTTAGATTTAGAGGTACCGTGTTGCAGACTTCGACAACTAGAAATGTTTCGGCTTTTCAAAATTAGATTAGAATTAAAATTAAGAGCTTCACAGTTTTTTAAAATTATATTATTAGAATTAAAATTAGAGCAACACAGTTTTTCCCATATTAGATTAGAATTAGAATTACTGAATTCGCAAAAACTTGGAAATTGAAGAAAGAATCTCAACAAATGTTTTCACCTCAATTTCGCTCTAAATCTGCAACAGTCTAAAAAACTGTCATTTCCGACCATGACTTGCTCTTCTCAAACATCACTAAAACTTCCCCTAAAAACACTAAACGAAATGCAATATCACTAATTGCTACGTTGCTGGTCACTAGTCAACTGAACCCTTTACAACTGAACCCCTAAAACTGAACCCTTTTACAACCGAACCCTTTTTAACCAAACCCCTTTTAACCAAACCTCTTTATAACAGAACCCCTTTACAACAGAACCCCTTTACAACAGAACCCCTTTACAACAGAACCCCTCTACAACAGAACCCCTTTACAACAACAGAACCCCCTTACAACAATGAACCCCTGTTCGACTAAACCCCTTTTCATTTGAACCCCTTTTCGACTGGACCCCTTTTCGACAGAACCCCTTTTCGACAGAACCCCTTTTCGACTGAACCCCTTTTCGACTGAACCCCTTTCGACTGAACCCCTTTCGACTGAACCCCTTTCGACTGAACCCCTTTCGACTGAACCCCTTTCGACTGAACCCCTTTCGACTGAACCCCTTTCGACTGAACCCCTTTACAACTGAACCCCTTTACAACTGAACCCCTTTACAACAGAACCCCTTTACAACAGAACCGCTTTACAACAGAACCCCTTTACAACAGAACCGCTTTACAACAGAACCCGTTTTCAACTGCACCCCTTTTCAACTGCACCCTTTTTAACTGAATCCCTTTTAACTAATTCACTTTCGAATGAAGCCCTTTTCAACTAAACCCCTTTCTAGCTGAACCCCTTTCAACTGAATCTCTAACTACTATGACTATACGATGCAAGCAATGCGATGGTGGCTTGGCACTGGTTTTCCCTGCACGAGGGATATCTTGTAACACTTGCTCAAAAACGTCGTTGGACAAAGTAGCATTTTTGGAAAAACTGAAAACTAGATTAGAATTGAAATTAGAGAATAGAAACATTTCACAAATTAGATTAGAATTAGATTACCGGCATTTCGCTCCAATTAGTTTAATTAGAAAACTAGAATTATCTGGCTGTCCAAGTCTGCCGTGTTGCGTGTATCAGGGTTGCCAGACGCAAAGTACGCTTTACGGCCAAACTGTTTTTGCTTTACGGCCAAAATTCGGCCAATTCGTATCAAGTGCAAAATAAACTATTTAATTTAGCCAATTGTGCTATTTATCTCTTTATTTGTTGAAAAATTGTATAATTTTAATTCCCTCCAGATTTGTTAAACCCGTTCAACTACTATATAGGAATGCCTACCGTTATTATTTTATTTTAAAACGTCATAATCAGCTTTGTGATTTGTGAATGAGACAGTTGATATTAATTTATTTCCATTTTCTGTCTCTCTTTTTGCCTTTTTTCTACTGTAGCGTAAAAATAATATGACGTTTTGGCTAAAATTTTGACAATATGCTTATACGGCCAAATTCGGCCAGATTTTTCCGCACGGCCAAACTATTTTTTTCGCGTCTGGGGCGATTTTGGTACGGCCAAATTTCTGAAATTTGGCCGTGAAAAAGGCCAAATGGCAACCCTGGCGTGTATCCACAGCGTCTTTTTGGAAAAATCCGAAGGGGAATCCCCGACAGATCAGGAAATCATGTGTGGGAATCCCACACGTTTATAATTGTATTTCTGTATATTTTAACAATTAGGTCGTTATGCCATGTGTCCATATTTTGTTCATGGGAAGTCACTATTAATTTCCTGTTTTGACAGCTCAGTCGGTGAATTGTTTCCGGCGTTCTGTTTAACGCTTTCCAAGCTTCGTGTACAAACATGTGTTTCCTGTTTTGAGTATGTATAAATTCCATAATATCAAAGAGCATTTTGGTAGGTCCTCCTTTGGATTAGCCGCTCTCTCAAACCTTAACCTTTACTTACCTAAGCTATGCCCCTGTGTGTACAGCGCTTTTCCTGGCTGCACCTTGCGTGATAACCTAATAAAATACTTCACCCATGTAGACCCCTTGTCTTACCCTGCTTATCACCCATCTAAAAGTTAGAGCGCTGCTACAAATTATAAACCTGCGCTTAGCGTTCCAGTACAATGTGTTATTGGGTCCCTTTGAATCCGAAAGTAGAAAATCCACATGAACCAAAAATAACCTAGTTTGGACGGGAGTCTCCACATTCTTGTTTCTGCAAGCATAAACTTATGGAAAACTGAGTTAACAAACTTGTTCATATTTCCTTAAAGAAGTATTCATGTCATATTTGTGCATCCTCTTTAAACAATTTCTTAAAACGTAGGCTATGCTTAGTATAGCCACTTAAATTTTTAAGATTATGTAGAATGTTGGCCATTGAGGCGCCTGCGTTGTATTTGTATTTGGTTGTTCTATTTGTCCGACAAATTAGTCTGGTGGGTTAAGTTTGTCGCCCTTCAGCCGTAGGGTTGTGAGTACGAAACTGGTCGCTAGCTAGTCGGTCGTGTTCTTGGAAAGGGCACTCAACGGACATTTCCTGAACCCAGCAGTTTAATGGTTTCTACTAAATTGAAGGAACGTATATAAATCACACAAATCACACTGCGATAGCTCTGGTAACCCGACGTTCGGTGGGAGGTGATCTGATATGCTAACCCCTTGGTTTTCCCATTCACGATGATAAACATAAATATTTTCCCATATCCAATCTTATTTGTATCAAATTTATAATTTACACAAACTTCACTATCTTATTTCTAACATCTTTCAACAGCAATATCGTCGCCGAACATGGAGAAAATGAAAGCTGGCGGTGTTTAAAGGGTTTTATGGGAATCCCCATGTAATATAATATGCATAAGTCGCTGTTCACCTAATTCATAGTACAAACATCTAATGACTTTCAACTAGTTTACGTTATTTGTTTTTGTCTATATAGAAACGATAGGTGTAGGGTTCTCCCATCTTGTGTCTCTTTCAGTTTGTGTGTATTTTGGCTGACTACGTCGTTCATAGAGGTAATAAAAGTGAAATTTGTTGGAAGCTATGACATAAAACAAATCCGATTTTGATTTTTACTCCTTGGCGGATTTTCCCTTTTTTGTGGCTCTATAAGAAAAGGTCAACTTTGGTTTTTAAGGGCGATTCGATAACTGTTTCTTTACATCAGGCACAGTGCGTGACTAAAACGATCACGGTTTTAGGAACAAAATCTGCCCGAATTTTTAACGCTTCTGATACACATAGCGAATTATAGCAATGACCCCATCATGGCTTCGAAACTTAGCCCGGCAAAAAAATACCACAAATGAATATGATTCACGGGGATCAGACATAAGTTTATGGATCTCGACGTTTATTTATTTAAACGTCTAAATCTGTATAACGAAACAAAAAAAGATTTACACTACAGAATGTAAACCACGTTTTAACTACCACTATTTGTAAAACAATTTTGAGCAATACGACATCTGTTTATGCTAGTACGTACGTTTGCCGCATCTTGTTATATACATATTTATAACGAAATTGCGTATATTTATATAACGTAACACCAGTTTTATAATACCATTCTTACAGTGTGGGAAGACAAGGGGAAAGTTTCTAAACATATATACAAAAGCGCTTACACGTGTTAACTGTAAACTGAAAAATTGTTGTCAACGAATAGTAAGAATAGTAAACTAAATGTATTGTTTATATGTATATCATTCAAGACTGTGAACTATAATTAAATTAATATACTTTATCAAAAGTTACTTTGTAAGTATATGCCAAGTTTAACGTTACATACCTGATAAACATGTATATTTTTGAAATTATGTTATGACATTTATATTTCTATCACTAACTTTACAGAGTAAGTTGTCTAATATATTGCGGAGATTTCTATAAACCTAAAATATTTGTGCTGACCATGCCAAAAAAACCGGCGTCTCATTTATATTTTAGGTCTGTTTTGTTATACCTTGCGATTCTGGGAATAAAACGGAATGTGAAAACTAAGTTGTTTAAAATCCGGCCCGTTGGCCTAACGGTTAAGTGCGTCGCCTATCAATCGTAAGGTTGCTGGTGCGAAACTGGTCGCTAGCTAGTCGGTTGTGTCCTTGGGCAGGGCACTTTACGGACATTGCCTGAACCCAGCGGATTAATGGGTTCTACCAAATTGAAGGAACGTGTCTATCATATACAACACACTGCAATAGCTCCGGTAACCCGACGATGGGCGCGAGGTGATCTGACGATTGCCCGTGTGTTAACCCCCTTGGTTTTCCCACACACGGGGATAAAGATGAATATCCTATCCTATCCAAAAACCTTGTGGGTTTTGTTACATCTTTGTTCATTCACAAGTTCGTTTTAAGCTCAAAGAATTCCGGCACCGAGAAATGCCGCAAATCTAGTTACTTTTTCAAAACTATTGTCTCCAGGAAATTCCACATGTAATTATGGGATTCAAAGGGGAACGCATTTTGTTTTTACTCCGTTTTTCTTTTTTGTGCGTCACGCTTTTTACGGTCATGTGTGGTGTAAATAGGTAGATCGGTTATCCAATCAGGTTGAAACATTAGGAAATACTAACTGACATTATGATAATTAGCCCCCAGAAACCTCTAAAGGAATTCCCATTATCGAAAAAAGTAAATGAATAGGTCCATTTTCACATGTTTGGCGTTATCGCGATATCACAGGACTGGAATAGAATATTTACTTCAAATTTCTAAGAAAGTTGAAGCTGTCTATAACATGGATCAAAAAAAATTTTATTTAATAGATAGCAACATTTAATTCGAACAAAAAAGATTCGGATACCCCATACAGTGATGGGATTCAAGAGGTTCGCGTGGATTCGGTCGTACTCGTTCTTGGAACGTCGGGATAATCATCGATCCGATTCTTGCTTTTTTTACAGACATTAAACCTTTTAGGCAAGCTGTTGTTAGTAAGTACGATGCAAAAGAGAACCTGTTAAATTTTTGAATTCCATCACTGCCCCATACCCATCATGAACCGTTTTCGGCAGATCCCCAACATATCTCCGCACTTAAATTTTGCTTTAATTACACGTAAAAATCAACTATTAAAGTTTTAACTAATTTTAATAATTTCTAAATTTACGAATTTCTAAAAAATTCTAAATATTTTAATAATTTCTAAATTTAATTTCTAAAATTTGTTTATTTTTCAAAATAATAATTTTCTAAATTTACGAGTCAAGGCAGACATATCACTAATTTGTGTGTGTTGGGTTCATTTTATGGGAATTTTCCGGAAATCGGTTGAATATACACTCAGATTTTTTTATATATTGGGACATTTCTGGGGTAAACTGGGTATTTTGGGTCAACTAGTACTTTTCGAATTTATCATGTTTATTTATTACTTTTTAGAAATATCGATTAAAAATGTTTTTTAATCCCGAGATAACGGCTATCAAAACCAAAAATGTCCGAAAACGGTCTATTATCATACATATTTTACTCTAACAGAATTCCCCCTTGCAAGGTTTTTGTAAAATGATGGGCCAATGCAAATAACTACCTTGTCTTTTAGAATAACTAATAGATTCAACCTGATTGGATACCTTCTTTTTAAATATTGGGCGACCGGACATGTCTGTTACGGCCATTCCGCAGAAAAATAAAAGACAAAAAAACTTACTAAAAATTAATATATATAGATTTTTAAATGATCTTGGATCAGAACCATATATAAGTTTATGCACATGCTACTGGTGAAGCGGAAGAAAATTTGGTAGCAATTCTTTATCGTTTACAACCATACTGAAATAATTTCGGTAACGCTAAGAGATAATATTACGATTCCTCTTTTACTAATTCTTCCGTTTTAGCGTTTTTCTATAAGCGTTTGACTCTTTCTCTTGTACACTTAAAACATTCTTGAATATATTTATAAATTATAAGGCGCGATTATAAATTATAAGGCGCGAATGTCTTTGAGATAATCATACGGCTCACCGCGAGATGGCGCAACATGTTCCAAAGTTCTTACGCTTGTTTTGTATTTTATCACGTGATTTCACAGTACCCAGTTTTGAAAAAAAAGAAGTTCAGTTGGCTCTTTCTCTTGTTCACTCCTAACATTCTCCTTTGCTTTGTTCACCTCGATAACGGTCGGAATTTTAAAGTTTCAAGATACTACCTTACCCCGCCCTGTAGATATAAGAGCTAGAAAGCTAGATTTGGGGTTAGAAACAACCAGCAACAAATTTTAAGATGGTAATAAATACTGTTCCTATGTAGTATAGTGTGTAGGTGGATTATATATTAATATTTTGGTAAGCCGTTCTTCAAGACAAATAGTTTTTTTCGCTTCCGCCATCTTTATTGCGTTTTGCCGGCTCTCGAGCTCTAGCCTACTGAGAAATGCTTTTTTTTTTTTGAGGGTATTATATTTTATATATATCTTGAAATGGTTTTCCGCCTAACAATTCAATTGCTATAAAGGCCTTTATACAGCTAATAAACAATTTATAAATTATAAGGCGCGATGGGCAATGTCTTTGAGATAATCATACAGCTCACCGCGAGATGGCGCAACATGTTCCAAAGTTCTTACGCTTGTTTTGTATTTTATCACGTGATTTCACAGTACCCAGTTTTGAAAAAAAAGAAGTTCAGTTGGCTCTTTCTCTTGTTTACTCCTAACATTCTCCTTTGCTTTGTTCACCTCGATAACGGTCGGAATTTTAAAGTTTCAAGATACTGCCTTACCCCGCCCTGTGGATATAAGAGCTAGAAAGCTAGATTTGGGGTTAGAAACAACCACCAACAAATTTTAAGATGGTGATAAATACTGTTTCCAAGTGTAGTGTGTAGGTAGAATATATATTATTATTTTGGTAAGCCGTTCTTCTAGACAAATAGTTTTTATGCTTCCGCCATCTTTATTGCGTCGTGTCGGCTCTTTTTTTTCGATTATTTTGAGGATATTATATTTTATATATATCTTGAAATGGTTTTCCGCCTAACAATTCAATTGCTATAAAGGCCTTTATACAGCTAATAAACTAATTATAACTTTTGTCTAACTTTGTTAAATAGGTTTGTCGTAAATGGTTAGGATCTGTGCGCGTGTGTGTGCAACATATGGGTGTATGGATCGTGTTTGTGCATTCAATTTACCGAACGGTCGGGTAAATAGATTATCAATAGTAATTCGTTTAACGGCTAAACGAATCCGACCAACCAGCTCCCAATAACTGGATCTCGGTTGAATATGACGTAGTCAAGTGTTTCCTTAATACATCTAACTTATACTGCTCGCTCGCGATAATATAAAAGCATTATCGATACAACAAGCTCAGTAGCTTAGCTTGCTTCTTAAATTGATTTGGAAAACGGAGTGACATTTCGATGTTTCGATTAAAGTAGTTGCAATGAGTAACAGACCATGCGGTAGTTTAGCGTAGTATTTTATGTTACAGTGAAGTCGCCTTTGCCAAACCTGATAAGAGTGTTGTAGTACGTCATACCCATATGTTGAGCTTACTTGGAAACGATGTGTGTTGGTTGTTTGGAAAGTGTGAGATTATTAAAAGAAAATACAGAAATAGAATGTGTTTTTTCAATTTCTGGCGACGTTAAACTCAAGATAATATGCAAATTAAATACATCTTTAAAAGGGGTCTGACAAAAACCAAAGCGTTAGCCCAAAATGCATTTAAAAGCCCGATTTATTTATTAGCTTTGTTAATCTTTCAGATATATTTTATGAGAAGTTGTTTATCTCTTTAAAAATATCAGGATTATCGATGAAAATGTCTCGATGTTATCGTAAGTATACTGATTTTTTCTAAATGATTTAAAAATGTCAATCCCACTTGTTAGCCACCACTAACTTAAAAACCCTTTTGACTGTAAGCTGTATGTTTTCCCATGCGATTTTTATGGTTACCTAAACATGATTGATATATTTAATACAAAGTATATATAACGTTTGTTTCTGCAAACAGAAACCAATGGGTTCTTGAGTTACATATTCAAACTTATGTTTTTCAAATAAAGTATTTATGTTGCTACATAAATTAAAAACATTTTCTCGTTTCACTTCAACAGATGAAAACCGATTACGTATTTAATATGTATTTGAGGTATTGATTTTTTTTAAATTCGACTAGATTTAGACTGAGTATACACTATATTTTCCTTACACTCAACCTAACACCGATAAAAGTTTAACCTCAATTGGATATTTCTTTCTTTCTTGTTTTCATGTGGTTAGGTTCATTAGTTTTTTTTTTATAAAATAGGTTGAAGATTAGTATTGAATGCCCGAATATTTGTTCGTTTTTAAAAAAATCCTTTATGCCGGAATTTGAGTGATGAGCTGTTTTATACACGCTGCGATTGGGTATACTGATGATTTGTTTAAGGATAGGATAGGATATTCATGTTTATCCCTGTGAATGGGAAAACCAAGGGGCTTATCACACGGTCAAACGTAAGATCACCTCGCGCCCATCGTCGGGTTACCGAAGATATTGCAGTGTGTTGTATAATTGAGACATTCCCTTAATTTGGTAGAACCCATAAATACGCTAAGTTAGTGAATGTTCTTTAAGTGCCTTGCCCAAGGACTCAACCGAATAGCAGCGATCAGTTTCTTACCTGACGCCGTTTGGTTGAAGGGCGTCGAACTAAACCACCAGACTAACCGGCAGGTAAAATTTATTTCTATATTACGGTGATTGCTTTGGTTAAACTTAAATATTTTAATTCTTGTATTTCAAATTTCATTTTATACTTTTTTTTATCTTTCTGTAAAATATTTTATACGCTGTCCTTTTTGGTTCTGAGATAATAAAAAACATAAAATATTGGCAACAGAATTATAGAAAACAGTGCTTATAAACTCGGACTTGGCCGTACTATTCCTAAGGTGATTTACCCAAAATTTGCCACTGCATATTTAAACAATATTAGCTAACATCTATTAAAAGTTCAACAAGTCAAATATATAAAATTTGTTTTAGTGAGAGTAAAATTTGTTTTTAGTGAAAACATGGGAAGAAATTGATGCGAACGACGTTTTTGGAATGATTAATAGACCCAACTTTGGCGAATTGTTCAATAATTATTGCAACAGCAGGGATGGCCACGCTGAAGGTATTGACTTTTTGCAAATTTTATTTTAACTGTGGAAAGCAGTTGTGTTGCAAATTAATGGTTAATACAACTGAATCTTACATATGCCAAGTTAGGATATTCTGTATATTATTATGTCAACGGAAAAATTTAGCAGATTTTACCGCACGGGTATATGACTCATTACGTTGGCTCATAAGGGCAATCCTGAAATTTTATTTCAGTCTACAAAACTATTTCATAAACGACAAAAATATTTTTAAATCGACAAAAATGTTTTCAAATCGGCAAAACTATTTCGCCGATCCCCAGATATTTTTTGTAGCAAATCGGCCAAACTCTTTTGCCGATCGGCAAAACTATTTTGTCAACCGGCAAAACTTTTTTAGGAACCGCAAATCTTTAATTCACTGTCGACAAAAGTATTTTCGAGTCGAAAATGTATTTTTAAGCCGGAAAAAGTAATTTTGACTAGGTTTAGGCAACTTCCGTTAAAGTCTTTACAAGGTTTGTCCAAGGACACAACCGACTTGTTGCTTACAGCGGCTATTTTTGTCAATTTGCAAATATTTTTGTCGATTTGAAAATATTTTTGTCGATTTGAAAACCTTTTTGTCGATTATGAAATAGTTTTGTAGACTGAAATAAAATTTCAGGATTGCCATTATGGGCCACCGTAGACTCTCGGTTCAGGCAAGGACCGCACGTGTTTACCCACGGACAGAATCAGTTTACCAGCTGCCGGTTTTTAATTCCCAACGTATTGGCTACGCTAAATGACGACACACTTGGGAAAGCTGCCTTTTGGTAAAACGTGACCATCGCCAGAGCCTTGATTGTAAAAAATGTGCTTCATACGGACAACTCCCATTACCACTTACATCACTAGTTCTTGTTAAACTAGTTCTATAGTCTAATGGCAAATATTTTCTTCGTAAAAAATAATCTGAACTTGGCCATTTTTTAAATAAATCATGTCTTTAACTAAACCATCCATAGTGTAAATAAATAAATATATATATATATATATATATATATATATATATATATATATACACTATATATATATTAAGTTTGTAATATATTAAACAGAAAATTTTTACATGGGCTTTATCTCGAAATCAATCTTCCACGTCGGTCTAAATCGGTTTCAATCGGTGTCGAACGAGTCAGACAAATATTCTAAGTGGTTGAATTGGCCAAAATATGAGTACAATATCTTCTAGAAGGTTAAAATACCATTCCGTTGTTAATTAGGCAGGTTGTTTAGAGTTTCTAACTAAGTTCACCTTCTTCGGGATTTACTTTTTCTTTTTTTACATAAAAATTTAATTCTGTCTTTCAGGCAGTCTAAAATGGGCAACAAGACAAGACCTTAAAGATGGGAGATGTGTTGTGTCCTACAAAAAGGAGTTGGCGGAAACTATAATTGCTGGAATAACCGTCTACTTTTATAAAAGTTAAGAGTCACAACCAGCGTGTACAATTGCCTGCTGTATATATTATTAATTTAACAGGCAATATGTAATCAAAAATATTACTAACTACTAATATATGTACATGCAAGTAATTTTGGTAGACATTCCGTTAAACATATAAAGCACTTTTTAACCCCGTTAAAAATATTGTGAGTTTATGACGTGCATTCTGCAACATGGTAAATAAATCAAATTTTAGTCTTCTTTGTATAGTTATGGGTTCTGGTTATCTGGCTAATGATCAGTCTTATTTACCCTCCATTTAAAAAGGAAAGACATGATCAATTGAATAGAATCTTCTGGAGGTGTTAGCTATTGTGGTTCTTAAATAAATTTATGATATTCCATACCCACCATGAACCATTTTCGGGAATACACCACAACACTCAACCATACTAAAACCAGTAATTAGTCTGGTTTAACGACCAATAATAACAAGAATAAAATGAACTAATAAGTTTTAGAGATGTTAGCTGTTAAATATTATTTATGCAATGGTTATTTGTGGATAATTTACTCAAAGTAAACTTTCACCAGAAGCAAGAACTTACGAACGATGACCGCTTCGCTGAATTTTAGGCATTTTTGGCTGAAATTTTTAGTTTGTAGATATCTTAGAAATGGAAAAACAATTTATTTCCAATTAAAAAAGTATAAGGTCAAACAAAAAATATATTAATTAAAATATCCTAGTTTACCCCTAAAAACTCGCAAATAGTTTAGTTTACTTTAGTTTATTCATTTTTTGCCCCAGTTTTCAAAAATGGCAAACGAACATAATCACGATACAGGAACGGGAAAAGACGGCAAAACGAACAGTCGTTAAAACACGTTATTAAAGAAAAAAAGATATAATTTAATAAATACAGCGGACGCGGCCGCCAAACCTAGGCGAAAGAATAATATTATAAGCGATCCAAATTTAATTAAGATCAAAACTATATACATCCCTGAAGAAGAGTGTGCGGTAAAGCGCGACCAGTACTAAGGAGGAACTGACGGGGAGAATGTATAAAAACAATTAAATTTTTCTTTTAGTTGTTGTAAATTTTGTATACTAACGTAAATATTTTATTCAAAAACCTGGATTTCAAGTGTGGATAGATAATTAAGGGCTTATTTGTAAATTGGGGAAATTTATTGAGTGACATTTAACAAACTATAAAGTATATTAGTTTTCTAATTTATAGAAAAATACGGTCATTTGCTGTTAAGTGCCTTTCCTAGGACACAACCGCCTAGCTAGCGACCAGTTTCGTACCTGCAACGTTTTGCTTGAAAGACGCCAAACTAAACTGCCAGAATAACCGGTCGGACTGCATTATTAATTAAATACACTGCAGGAGCGGTAATTCAGACTATCACATTAATGTAGGGCCGACAGTGTTTGTAGATTAAGTACAATAGAAATTAGTATTAAATTGAACGTGTTGCTAAAAAATGCATAATTTGACTTTTATGTAGAAAACCAAATTTAATTATTTTACAGGAGTTATGTCTATTTTGTTTTTAGCAAAAACTGGTAAAAATTAGAGTGTATGTAATAGGGATTTTGTAACTTGGATTACTTAAACGGTTAGGTGTGCAATACAAAACTCTTATTTTTTTAGCTGCATAGAAAGTCAAATAGCACTAGAGATTTTATGTAAGTGAGCTGAGACGGAGGGTGGTAGTCATTTTGGGGAATCACCGTCGTAAGGTCCCAAAAATCAAGAAACATAAAATTATCAATGCCTTTAAAAATTTCGCGTACGATAACGTCATATCTATAGAAATACCATTCCAGTGGTGATGATAATACGTCAAGGCCGCGGTATATGATCCTGGTATCAGGATGGCGCTTTAAAAGCCGCAAAATAGCGTCCCTGATACCCTCCATGCGGTGAATGAAAACCGATGGGTTAAATTTATGCAAATGAGCTCCAACATTGAGTATGATGAATGTGTCTTTCGCCAGCAACCCGGATTCCGTCCAAACTCTCGCTGATGTAGGGTCGGGTTTCTGGTCCTCCCGGATTCTGCAAAGGCGGTCCGTGCGCTCTGTAATAAGTCGTTATGTTAGTCTCTTCGTTATAAAGGATTTTTGGATTTTGCCAAATGTGACCGGAATCTGGTCCGACAAACTGTAATTTCAGATGCTGTCCCAACAGAAAACTGTACATTCGGATGGTCGAATCACCAAAAAAATAAACTACTTTGTTTCTCAGGCACTTTTCAGTCTCTTCCACTTCTTGTAGCGTATTTGCACAAATCAATGACTTCCACCTTCCATTCCACATATATCCATTTGGTTGAACATGTTTGCGATTTTTAACCACGCAGTCTTCTAACACTGAAGATCTATTAAAATTTCCTGCCTTCACTAATATTTTAACTCCTGAACCCTTAATTATAGACATTGTTTCATATTTTGTTTTTAAGTTGTTCTTGAAGTCATCCCTTGGCTCTTCATCGGGCAGTCCCGCAAATGCAATATTCTTAATTGGTGAACAAAATCCAGAAGGTGGTTTTGTACAAAACCAAGGTTCTTCGTTTCTTGGATTGCTGTAGTCACACGTTTCAGTATTTTTAAATCTGAAAACATAAAAGAAGTTTTAAACACAGGTTAAATGTAGAGTAAGATTGCGCATAACAAACAATTAGACCTCTATGCTCGGCCGAAACTGACTTTGGGCCATCTCGTAGTAATGGTATTTAAATAAGTATTTATCTGAGTAACAATTGGGGGATTCCCTAATGTCTGTTTGGTTGGGAGCATGTGCTTTTTAATAGTTAAGCAGAGCTTCGTGAAAATAAAGATGGTAATTGTGCATCTTCTATAGCTGTTTTATTGGGAAAAAGGTTCCTGATGTACAAAGGAGTACCAGCTGAAATTTTGTAAGAAAATTTTAGAGGGTTTTGGGTTTAGGTTGCAGGTCCATGCTTCAATTTTAAATTATGAAAAAAATATCAGAATTCCTTTGACATCATTTTGACGCTTTTTGAGAGGTCAGTTTGCATTAAACTGATAGAGACATTAAACGTGCAACTATTAAGCTGAAATGCAACGCACTAACCCACCAAGCTATTCGGTAGGACGAGTCTATATGCCGCTAAAATAATATTGGAAAGTTGATCACGGGCACCTTGGGCCGAATTTATTGCTGACTTGGTATGTTGAATTTCGTCTGAAAGTTGCAGGAACGAAACTCTTCGTTACCTTGTCAGTTTTGTCATTGAAGAAAACGCCCCAATTATATACCACTGCAATAGCTCCGGTTACACTATTGTATTAAACGGTGTCATTATCGTATCAAAACTCACGCTGGGTATGCAGACATGTCGACGTTGCAACGTACTTTCTCTCCAGACTCCAAGTCGGCTACGTAATTGTAGCCAAGCTCTCGCCTTGTCGAAGTGAACTGTACCAAACGTGAAATACCCTCTAAAGATGTAACTAGAATGACCTCCAAAGCAAATCCTGCAGCTTGTACCAACGGGGCAGTAATGGTGTATGTACCGTTCCAATGGTCCGTAACAACACATGGTATTCCATCAGGGTAAGGGTCGGCACTTGTGTTTCGAATAAGTTTAGCTCTAAAAAAGTCCCCACCGAAAGTTTTAGGCTGGCCACGCCTGTCTTTAGCGTGTATAGTAGCTTTAAATATATCCCCGGAAATATATGTGGTTGCAGCTCCGTCTAAAACAACCTCAGTCGTAGAAGGCGAGGTAAAGGCCTGTTCATCGTGTGAAGGGTTTATCTTGTTAAAGCTATCGAGCGCTTTAGATAAGTTCGGAAAAAAAGTTTTCCAGTCTGTTAGCTTCTTGTCAAATGAGCGCAGATTAAAATGAGACAGAGGGAACCCGTAGGTGTGCTTATAAGACAAGCCATAATACGGAGATCTTGGGTCTTTGCTTGCTTCGTCGACCTGCAGAACAACGTTCCCGACCTCCGGGTCAATGTATTTTAATTCGGCTTGCGAGTCATTATATTGCGGTTCATCGGCAACTTTCCTTGGTTCGGCCGTCTTGGTGTTGACTTTTGGATGGTAAATTAGAGGCCTCGTTTGTGCAACGTCCACCTCTATCAGTTTAGAGTAATACGCTACGAAGCAAACAGTTATAAACACCAGTGCTATTACAAATCTCGACCTTTCCATTGTCTGATCTCTTCTGGTTAAATAAAAAGAGTTTAGAGTTAGGGTTATAACAAAAAATGTAGTGATGTTTATATTGGTAGGTGTTCGGTCATCGTTT
This sequence comes from Ciona savignyi, assembly GCA_000149265.1. Classification (NCBI taxonomy): domain Eukaryota; kingdom Metazoa; phylum Chordata; class Ascidiacea; order Phlebobranchia; family Cionidae; genus Ciona; species Ciona savignyi. Next base: position 1,480,857 of record CH003263.1, read on the forward strand.
CCAAATAACGGTACGATCTGATACTCACATTTTATGATAGGAGTGGAAAAATGTGCGAAAAATACTGACAATCATCTCCAGATTACATTGTGCTCACTTTCAGTTTACCGGAACTCAAAAATTGAGAAATCCTAATATCGGGGAAAATGTAAAAAGAGGCCATTTTTTAGCATTTTCAGCGTTATCAAAGTTATCTCCGGATAAGAAAGGAATATTTACTTCACATGTTAAAAGAATTGAAAGATGTACAACACAAATTGGAAATTGATCAGTCACATTTAAGCTTTATATAATGAGGTAGAAAACGTCCAATCACGTTATTTTTGCTGGTGTTAGCTATATGGTTTGGATCTACAGTGGTAACTTCTGGATAAATTGTGACAGAAAATGTTCGACAGACCCCAAAATACAAGCACGGATGCCGTTTTGCAAATATTATACACTTTTGTTTATGCGAAACGTTATACACTTTGTAAAAGATAAACCAAGGGTAATGAGATAGCCAGGGACCCGGTCGTTTCTGAAATGGGAAAAATAAAAAAAATATGGTAAAGATGTAAACGGGCAGGTCATTTTATTGTCCTAAAATTATCTCTCTAGGCCTACTATATATATATAACAAGTTATTATTATTTATTTTCGTTTTTGTTATATTTTACGGAATTTTTTGGGTTAAACTGGGTTATTTTAATTGAATACTTAATTTTTCTACCACCCCGCGTTGATCATCCTAACATTTTTTCCACCGACAATTTCTACCAATTAAGAAGAAATATGTCACACCATTTCTTTAACCTTATGCCTATTATAAAAACTTTAATTTTTTACAGTTTAACTTATTTAAACTTAAATATAAAACAGTATGTAATTTAAATGTTACACTAACAATGTATGTACCAGTCTTGATTTTTTAGCAAAAGTATAACATTTACACCTATGTTGAACAAACCTGTGGGGTCCACAGTTATTTAAACACAATTACAGGCTTCGGTTGTACTTCGACTGAAAAACGAATATAAACAAATTGCCGGCTACCCTATCCGAATGTCCAAATGTAACATCAACAAAGAGCTCACCTTTACCAATACCAACACAGACTACAGTCTACATGTGTATAAAACAAACTTATAAATACTTTCACGGCATAACGGCAGAAAACAGATATACTAAGTTTGATCTCGGTTAAAAAAAGATTAAACAGCAACAATTACACTCTGAAAACGTGTGATATGCCGTACTTGAGAGTCTCACTTAAGCATTAATGGACTTTCAGGCGCTAAAGCTAAAACAAGGAAAACACATTATAATCACAACAACATACAGCATAATCAACTACCAATTTTAACTGCATGGTAAATGTACCAAAACTAAGAAACAGCTTGTCAAGCTGGCAACAGAGGCGAAAAGATAATTATTTATTCACGCAGGTGTATAAACCTGTGTTCATTTAAAATAACAACAAGTGAAGACGTCATTCTATCATTCTGAGTAGCGGTTATATCAGATCAAAACAAAGTTTTATGTAGCTTGAAAGAATTATACGAAATTATAGTTACGTCAGACAACATGATTAAACGAAAATGTCAAACCAGTCAAAACTCAGTCGGCGAAACGCTAAAACGGTCTTCGTGGAGTAACTCTTAACACGCAATTGTGGAAAAAGCCTCAAATGAATCATATGTGAGTTAATATAAGATCAATACTCATACAAGAGTCAATTACAAGTATATGAGATGTCCTAATTAAACTTTAACACAAACCTTTAAACAATATTTTGACTGCGCCAAAATATAAAAAAGCTGTTTTTCTTTCCAATTGCATACCGTATTTTACCCACCATATAAGGCGCAATTTAACTCCTTTTGTTTCCTTATAAATTGACCTGCGCCCTATACTCCGGTGCGCCTAACATATGAATTAAGTACGCATAGTAATTTTTTGCCTATACTCAAAACTAGTTCCGATACTATTATTATATAAATAAATCACCGTTTTACGCTAACTGTAATACTGTATACTGTAACGTTGCGTCTTATAGGCCGGTGCGCCTTATGTATAGACAAAAATCTAATCAAAGCAATTTATTGACAGTGCGCCTTATAGTCGGGAGCGCTTTATGGTACGTAAAATACGGTATATATATAAAGTTTTATTTATTTTCATGTAGGTAGTCTAAATTCTTATGATTTTTTGACGCTCGCTGATTTTCCATTATGTTTTGTTGTTTTTAGAAATTATTTGATTGTCTGATTTTTGTAATTTTTGGTGAAACCTTGTGTTGAAAACAATTGATTTGTGTGTCCGCGAACCAAAAATGCTAATTAAATAAATGTGCTAAAACTATAAACATATTTCATTGTTGGTTGTCATTTTACAGCGGAAAGATCGTTTGGCAATTATATAGCAGTACCCTTTAATGTTCTTTGATTTAGTTATTTTTACAGGCGGTGGGATAACTACAGATTTTCGATGACGAAATTTATACTTTTCGATGATGAGACTTTTTTCAGTGACGTAGACAACCACTCCGTACATCCATGCACAATAAGATAATGGCGCTTCGTCTAAAACAAAAAATATCCGCGTTGGCTATGTCAAAAAAACGATTATCGTTTGAAATCGCAAACATTATTATTTCATAATTATTGGTCACTTGGCCGGCTACCATTTTTTATTTGTACTTTGCGGTTACCATAATTCGAATTTACGTTTAATTTAACTTTGAACAATCTAAACCAGTCGCATTCAGTCTACAAGGTCGTTGTGTTAGCAACCCTATTTCGGTAATTGATTTTTGATGTTATCTTTCAGTGGCAAAACAAATTTAAGTATTTAAACAAGTATATACTGTGTACTGAACAAAAGATTGTGTAAAAAGGGCTGTGAATATTCAGTAAGTGTTTTGCTTTATAATTCGCCTTTTTTCAACCATATTTAAATTTATTATGGTTTACAGAAAACGTTACTAAACGGAACAATAAAAAGGGATTCAAAATAAAACGTCCTCGTCAATCCGTCAAGTATCAGTTAATGAAAATTTCTAAGCCAACCAAACAAACGACAGTACACAGGATAATATAGACGTTTGGCAATCTGGCGGCTATATTTGGTTTTTGAATACTCATTCAACTCAAGTGCAAAATCTAACACCGAAACTTAAAGTGTTTTGTGAATTTGATGATGACATCAACACAACCTGAAGCAAGTGCTGGAAACCGGTCACCAATAATAACAAGGTCTGTGGCAAGCCGGAAAACAAACTTGGAATTGGACGTGCAATCGCACGATGGTATGTCCAGAAGAAGTACACAATCCTCAAGAAGCAAAGTAAGCTCATGCTCATTAACAAGCTCTTTAATGAGTATAAAAAGGAAACAAGCAATTTTGCAATCAAAGTGTAAAACCCAAAAGGAAATGAACGAATTAGAAAGTCTACAAGTGAGAAAGCGCTTGGAATATGAAAGAAACGAAATGGCGTATAGACAAAAGAAACAAGAATTGGAACTCCAAGCAGAACTGGATCAAACCAATGCCGAATTGCAAGCAATGGAATTTAGTAAGATCTCACTTAAACTACCTGTACAAACTCTTTCACTCTCCGATAACCCAAAGGTTGGTGTCAGTCAAAAATATGATAATGGTAATGCCTTGAATATTTCGAACAAAGTGCAACCTATCAACGAACAAAATAGACCCCCACCAATCTCTGAACAAGTAAACCCATGTCCTTCACCCAATGTATTCATAAATGCTATCTCTGGGCCCAGCAATCAAATTAGTACCCCAGTGATCAATTCTCCTCAAAATAATTCTCCATTTTCCCTCAACCTTAGTCATGTTTCCCTGCCTCCCCAAGAACCCCCAGTCTTTGATGGAAATTCAGCAGATTATCAAGATTTTATCGATGCATTTGATACTCTAATATCTTACAACGTTAAGGAACCAAAACGCAAACTGTTTTTCTTATTGCAATATACAAAGGGTTCGGCCAACGCGTTGGTCAAGGGATGTCAACATATGCCCAATGATGTTGGTTACTTTAAGGCTCGGGATTTGCTGAAGGACACTTTTGGACAAAAATACCAAATTGCACGAGCATGTCTTGATCCACTTGTAAACGGTCCACCAATTCATCTAAACGATAAGCATAGTTTAATTCAATTTTCCTCAAAACTTACTGCTTGTATGTGTACATTAAGTGGCATGAACTACCCTACATAAAATGGATAACATGGACATAATTTTCAAAATAATCAAACGTCTTCGCCAATAGCTGGCAGAGTGGATGGGAGCATGTGGCAGATGAACTCCTACATGGAAAAGAAACAAGAAATAAGCATCCAAGACCTGGCCGGCTACATTTCCAGAAGAACAAGAGAAGCTACAAACTACATGTGTGATCGTGACCTCACAAACCAACCCAAAACTGTGCGCCAATACAATACAATCATGCCAAAGCAGAAGAGCTTTTCCTTCGCAATGCAAACTTGCAACTACTCCGGTCGACAACGCATGTAAGTTGTGGTAATGGGGATTCACTTCTTAAAACCAATGTTATAATTTTAGAACGTATGGACTATGACTCTCGACATAAGTTTGTGGGTCGGAAAAAGGGTTGTGTTTCAGTTGTCTAAGCTCTGGTCACAAGGTTATAGATTGTCATCGTAAGAATCCTTGTGCTAAACCTAATTGTGAAAAGCGACATACCACTCTGTTACACCCCCCAGACAATTTAACTGGCACTCGTAACGCATCTAACCAATCAACTATGCAAGAAGCAACGGTTCAAAACGGTTTGGTTAAATCCACTACCAGTATGTTTCTCAAGAATATAGGTGCATCCAATCTGTTGCCAATAGTACCAGTCAAGGGTTCGTGGCTAGAGGTTCCAACAAAGTCGTAATCACTCAAGCGTTTCTGGACAACGGAAGCACAAATTCATTCATAACAGATTCACTGATCAAAAGGCTGCAAGTAAGTGGCCCGGAAGTTAAAATCTGCACAACAACAATAAATAACCAATGTGAACCTAAGATGGTGCAAGTTATCAAAGGTCTGGAACTAATGGACTTTGATGAGACCAATTGTCTGGACTTAAACCCCATTGTTTTCTAATCCTCAACTACCCTATATCAATCAAAGAAATTCCGAAGCAAGAGGATGTTGATCAGTTCGATGAATTCCGAAACATTGTTATCCCCAAAACAGTTGGCGAAGTTGGCCTTCTAATAGGTAACGATAATGTTAGAGTTCTTCAACCACACCAAGTTGTTACAGCGCGTTCTGGTCACTACGCAGTCAAGACAGCTGTAGGCTGGATTGTCAATGCTCCGAGTAAAGTACTGCACAAACAAATAACTAAGAATTTTTGTACTAATGACTGATGCACCGGCAATGTGCACTCTGTGTAATGATGTAGTTGACTCTGTCACAAACGTAAAGAAAGAAACGTCCGTACAACAAAGACGCTTTCTAAAGCAAGTTGATGAATCAATTAGGCATGGTGATGATAGTCATTATGAAATCAAACTCCCCATCAAGAATCCTAATCTACATATGCCCATGAACAGAGAGCAAGCTGTTCAGCGAGCTGCTCACCTGAAAAACAAATTCAATCGTCAACCACTTTTCTTTCAAGACTACAAGGGCTTTTGTAAATGACATGATAGCTGAAGGTTATGCTGAAAAGGTACCTGATCAAACTGGTCCTGTAGGTCGAACATGGTATGTACCGCACCATGGTGTGTATCATCCAGACAAGCCAAATAAAATACGTGTGGTGTTCGACTGCTCCGCTAAATATAAAGGAGTATGCCTTAATGACAATCTGTTACAGGGGCCGGACCTAACTAATTCTTTAGTAGGAGTTTTACATCGTTTTCGTCGTGAAAAGGTGGCCGTAATGGGCGACATCAAGTCTATGTTCCACCAAGTGAGAGTGAGCGAGCCTGATCGCGATCTGTTCAGGTTTTTATGGTGGAAAGATGGAAACTTGCAAAATGAACTAGAGGTATACAGAATGTCTGTATTTATATTTGGCACAATATGCTCACCGAGTTGTGCAAATTTCGCGCTGCGAAGAACCGCAGAGGATCACGAGCATCAATTTCCTCCTTTAGTCGCCGACACAGTGAAGAACAGTTTCTATGTTGACGACTGTTTGACTTCATGCTCAACTGGGCAAGAAGCCATTGAGTTAGTTAAACATTTACGCGAACTTTTGGCTAAAGGCGGTTTTCAAATCACTAAATGGATAAGCAACCACAGAGAGGTAATTATGTCTGTTCCCAAATCGGAGCGTGCAAATGAATTAAAGCACCTGGACATGATTTCCGACCAGCTACCAGTGGAAAGAGCATTAGGACTCTATTGGAATGTTGAATCCGACAAACTGTGCTTTCGCACCAAAGTCAAGGACAAGCCTGCTACTCGCCGTGGCATTCTGTCGGTGCTGAACTCTATATATGACCCGCTTGGGTTTGGATCCGTAGTTCTACAACCAATGAAGGTTCTTTTACAGAAACTATGCAAACTACAGCTAGAATGGGATGATCCAATTCCTCCAAATGAAAAGGCGAAGTGGGATAAGTGGGTAACGGAGTTACCAAGCTTGTCTCAATTTCAAATACCAAGATGCTACAAGCCCCAGCATTTTAATGACGTGATTAATGTTCAACTTCATCATTTTTCAGATGCGTCAGAAGAGGCATATGGAACAGCAACTTACCTTCGTCTAACAAATGATGTTGGTAACATTCATTGTTCTTTGGTATGTGGAAAAACTCGCCTGGTACCCATAAAACATTTGACAATTCCCAGATTGGAATTGTGCGCCGCAACAATTGCTGCTCGTTGCGATAAGTTATTACGAAAAGAGCTACAAATGACTGTCCATTCCTCGGTTTTTTGGACTGACAGTACCACGGTTTTGAGATATCTTACAAATGAAACAAAATCCTTTCACACCTTTGTCGCAAATAGGGTGGAATTGATTAAAGATTGCTCTCAACCGGCTCAATGGAAATATGTACCAACACAACTCAACCCAGCAGATGATGCGTCTCGTGGCATGTCCGTTGATGCTTTTTTAAGGTGCACGAGGTGGCAACGCGGACCTGAATTTTTATGGAAAGCGAACTCTCAATGGCCCTCTCAACCGGATTTTCTAGAGCTATCTGACACTGATTCAGAAGTCAAGCCAATAACAAATTCTTGTTTTGCCAGTTCAATAGAGATGTGCTTCATGGAAAAGATTACGAACAAATACTCTAGCTGGCTTCGAACAAAAAGAGTGCTTGCTTGGATTCTTCGTTATAAGCGTGTACTGAAGACACCTGTCAAGTTCAATACCAGGGAAATTGTGCCGCTAGATGTTGACGAAGTAAAAGAAGCCCAACAGGTTATTCTAAAATATGTGCAATCGAAATATTTTTTAGAAGAAATCGAAGCTCTTTCTTGTAAAAAACCTGTACACAAATCTAGTTCTCTCTGCAAGCTTAATCCGTTTTTAAAAGATGGACTTTTGAGAATCGGAGGACGACTTGATCAGAGTGCGCTGCCTTATGGTACCAAACATCCAGTTTTAATCCCAAGGGAATCACACATTGCACAACTAATTATACAGCAAATTCACAATGACTGTGGGCACTCTGGAAGGGAACATGTACTTGCGGCACTCAGAGAGCAGTTTTGGATAACAAAGGCGAACTCAACAGTTCGCAAAGTCCTTTCTGACTGCATTAGTTGCAGGAAAAGACATGCAAACCCTGGTACCCAAAAGATGGCTGACCTACCAAAAGATAGATTGACACCAAATCTACCACCTTTTTCATATGTTGGTGTGGATTTGTTCGGCCCATTTCTCGTTCGAAAAGGAAGAAGTGATCTGAAAAGGTATGGCGTTCTCTTTACCTGCCTAACCATTAGAGCAGTCCACATCGAAGTGGCCTGCAGTTTGGAAACCAGCTCTTTTCTCCAAGCACTAAGGAGATTCATTGCTCGAAGGGGCCAGGTTCTGGAAATGAGATCGGACAATGGCACAAATCTTGTTGGTGGAGAACGCGAGCTAAGAGAATCAATTGAACAATGGAATCAAAGTCAAATAAGTGACTTCCTAATGCAAAAACAAATAAAGTGGGTTTTCAACCAACCTACCGCCTCTCATCATGGTGGCATATGGGAGAGGCAAATAAGAACAGTACGGAAGGTACTGGGAGCTGTCTGTAAAGAACAGCGAATGGACGACGAAACCCTAACAACGCTTATGTGCGAGGTAGAGGCAATAATCAATGGTAGACCTCTAACAACCGTATCCGATGACCCTGGAGACTTGGAGCCTTTAACCCCAAATCAATTGTTGCAATTAAAAGTGCAACATCACTTTCCTCCAGGATTATTCAATGAAAAGGACACATATTCGAGGAAACGATGGCGTCAGGTTCAACATCTGGCAAATGTATTCTGGTCCAGATGGACAAGAGAGTACCTACCCCTCCTCCAAAAGAGACAAAAATGGACAAATGAATCGCGCAATTTCGCAGTGGGTGACATTGTATTGATTGTAAATCAAAACGCGCCTCGCAATACCTGGATCTTAGGCCGGGTGATTAAAACTTACCCTGATAGAAATGGGTTTGTCCGCAGTGTCCAAGTACAAACACAGCATTCGGTCTTGGACCGCCCAATTTCTAAGCTGTGCCTGCTTAGTGCAGTTAATGCGTCATAAATTGTGTGGTGTTGTATCACTTTTTTCATTGCAACCTTATTTCTTTCTTTGTTATTTGTAACCGAAGTGTTAAGCGATCTCAAATGATTTCTAGAACTTTTATCGCTTAAAGGGGCCGGGATGAAATCGCAAACATTATTATTTCATAATTATTGGTCACTTGGCCGGCTACCATTTTTTATTTGTACTTTGCGGTTACCATAATTCGAATTTACGTTTAATTTAACTTTGAACAATCTAAACCAGTCGCATTCAGTCTACAAGGTCGTTGTGTTAGCAACCCTATTTCGGTAATTGATTTTTGATGTTATCTTTCAGTGGCAAAACAAATTTAAGTATTTAAACAAGTATATACTGTGTACTGAACAAAAGATTGTGTAAAAAGGGCTGTGAATATTCAGTAAGTGTTTTGCTTTATAATTCGCCTTTTTTCAACCATATTTAAATTTATTATGGTTTACAGAAAACGTTACTAAACGGAACAATAAAAAGGGATTCAAAATAAAACGTCCTCGTCAATCCGTCAAGTATCAGTTAATGAAAATTTCTAAGCCAACCAAACAAAGACAGTACACAGGATAATATAGACGTTTGGCAATCTGGCGGCTATATCGTTGTTATATTTTTTGTTTGTCGGTAATTCCCCGTGGTTGACAAAATCTGTTAATGTTAGGTATGTGTCACCGCATTATTTTTTATTGTATTAAAATTATCTGTTGATTTTAGTTGTTTTAAAGAATGCAGGTGCTTTTATTATACACGTAATTATTGTGTACGAATCGGTATTTTGGGGATATTCCTGTGTAAGCTGGGTTTAACTTTCTTTAACATTTGTAAATAATAGCTTTTTTCACTTCTTAGATATCGGCTAAAGTCCAAAAATCGCCAAAACAGTCTACTAATTTACATATTTTGATCTGAAAGGATTTCCCCGTGGGTTTTCTGTAAAATCAAGGGTGCTGATGCAAATAACCACCATTTCAATTAATATTCCTGAAAGTTTCAACCTTAATAAATAATCCCTTCTGTTTGTCACGTGCATTACGCATAAGAAAAGAAAACGGAGTGAAATAAACATGCGATTTCTTCGATTTCGAAGGGGAACCAAAATTACGACTGCAGCACTACCGGTGGTAACACACGGTAATACGCGTTTGTTACGCAACTTAAACGAAGTACGACCAAGGCATGTCACCGTGTTTGTCACCGTGCTTAGCCTAAAAAAAACTACCAAATATTAGGAAAATGTGTCACACAATTTCTTTAACCTTGTGCAAATCATATATTTTATCGCTTTTCTTATTTAAAAAAAAATATAAACAGTATCGAATTTAAATTTTATAACAACAGATTGCTGTAACAGTCTCAAATGTTTAACCTTAGTATAAAATTCCATGTTAGACATATGCTATACTGTCATAAGCTGTTATGCTGAACAAACATGTGGTCTCCACAATTAAAAAGGTGACTTGCTTAAGTTATACTTCGCTCTCGAATATAGGCAAATAGCTCGCTACAATTTATCTGTAATGTCAAACGTAGCATCAAGAAAAATGAACTTACCTTCACTAACAACAAACACAGACTAAAAATGCATATATATTTAATGCACACACAAGACTGAAACAACCCCTTCTATATATGCTAATCACGCGGATTGCTTAAGCAATAATAACCAGGTTACCGGAGCTATTACATTGTTTTGTGTATGATTCACACTTTTTATCAATTTGGTAGGACCAATTAATTTGCTGGGTTAAGGCAATTTCCCTTAAGTGCCTTGCCCAAGGACACAACCGGCTAGCTAACGACCAATTTTGAACCTGCAACCCTTTATAGGCTGAAAGGCTACGATATACTAAACCACCAGACTATAATCGATTGGAAACTTATGTTATTCCTTATTTATTTTTACGTACACGTATACGTATACTTAGTAATTAACCCAGTTTTAGAATTACAAGGAACTTTACAATATATACATTTACAAAAATGCAAACTTTCCGTTTTAAGGAGATAAAATACAAAGATCGTTTTCGTGAAGACATGTTTAACACAAATTATTTCGCTGAAATGGCGATAAAATATAGCAATGTTCATTATCGTAGCTTCGTCTCACCGGAAGACAGTACTAGCATAAACGGTATCAATCTTAGTTTAAAGATAATGCCATTAGACTGATGGAGTAACGTATAAAACCACCTAGCGTTATCGGAAGGTATCCTATAACGAATGCCCGTGTGATAACTCTTCCGCTCTTTCCCATTTACAGGGGGAAATATGAATATCCTATATTATTTGAATATCAATCGAATATTGAATACCATTATATCTCCCATGCTTTTTCTTTAAAAGTATTAGTCACAGATTGCGGTGGTAGGGGCAGGTGCATTTGGCCGATGCTCGTCGCTTAGCCAAAAGTTCACCTAAGCTGTCTTCTAGTTGCAATGGTCGGTGCCTGACACTGATTTCTGATAATGGCTACATAAATAGATCACCTCTTGCAACTTTTTGTTTTTATTCGGCATTTCTGTAAATTAGTTCATTCTGCTGGTTGTTTTTTGTTCATAAAATCACGACAATATATACCAAATAAATACAGCTAGGTCACGAGGACAGATGAGGTGTGGACGGCTATTTTAACTGTGTGAAATGGGTCGCGTTTATAATAAAACAGCGGACATTGCACCAACTAAACTTACAATACTGGGTTGTTAACTACGGCGCAAATAGTTTTTTCGGTAATAAACACGGTATATAGTATGTGGAGAATCAAGTGCTTTTGTGGTCGGTTGGCGTGCTTATACATAGCACTAAATCTGACGTCTGACCTAAGTTCTCCAGCTATTTAGACTCCGAATTGACTCCATCTCGGAAGGTTTCTTTATTGTACCTTATAAATTAATACAGTGAAACACATACAGTTTAACTGGTTGTCTGGACATGCTCGGAGCCGCGCTCCAAGCAGGCGATTTATTTTGGTCCGTATTCCAAAACGCGTTTTCGATAATAATAGATAATATGAGTTTATACACAAAACTTTAGCTTGCCACGCATGTATGGCGCAATGTATGAGAAGAGGATATATAGGAAGTGTTGGGGATAATAGCCGGTTGACTTTGACACGCAAAGAAAATGATTTGACGGGAGTAACGGGGAACAATTGCGAATGTCAATACAAGTAGCCTACACAGTCAAAAATTGTGTAAAAACGAATAATTTCCACTAATAGAACCAGCGATTCAGTGGATTCACCACAACATTAATACAAGTATTTCGTATAATTTGGCACATTCTTATTTCATGCAATAATATTTTATCATTTGACCCAATGATTATTAAATGATTATGTTATACCAAACTGTAGTTGTATGCAAAAGTTTTTTGTGTAGTGTTGTAATGTTTACAAACATTGGTCACGCCCATGTCACGTGACAATCACAAGAGTTTACTCAGCCAATAAGATTTCATTGGTTCAATACCCCTTCGCCTACATAGTCATACTCACTATCACTATCAGCAGTGGATATTTGTCAGATTCTAGGGAAAGTTTTATTTCTTAGAATGGATTTGGAACCACCAAAGGTATGCCAGTTATATAACATTGGTAGCTACTAGCTAGATTTACAGGCCTAATGCAAATACCAATAATATGCGCGGGTCCGGTACCGCTTATCGATATGTCTATGTGTAAAACTTAAAATTAAATATAAACGAACTATTGAGTTATTTTTTTTTGACTTGACTGGTATTTCTAATTGGTTCAAAGCATAGCAACAGGCCAACAGCGATCCTAAAGGCTAGATTTTAAAGGTGACCAGTCTTGCAGCTTTTCCTTGTTTTTTATTTTTGTATAAACCCTGATACCATTATTTTAGAAGTACTGGTAACGATTTTTTTTATTGATGAGATATTATGTAGTCGGACAATTTTACTGTGTTTGTAATATTGTTGTCTTTCAGCCAAAAGTTTGTAGGATCGAAACTATTCACCACCGGTATCCAGCACTCACTGACTAGTTGGTTGTGTGATAGTTGCAAACGTTGTCTGAACCTAGTGCTTGTAGGTTCAACTTAGTAGCAATCTCACAACACACTGCAATACCGGTACTTTCAATAAATTATCCGTGGGGACAATACAGCAAGTCTCAACTGTTGGGATAGAAATTTCATATCCATCCATTTATTCATGTAACTGCCATTATCTATATTCTAGCGTAGTTGCTTAAATCCTCTGATATGTTGTAATTTATTGAATTTAACCGCGGCATCAGCTTACAGCTATGTTGTGTACAAGTATTTCAATGCAACAATCAAGGAACATTTCCAGCACTTGGAAAAAGTCCCATTCCAGCAGCCTGTATGCATCTAGTAAAACTACAGTCCATTCTACCGAGCTTTTTGCACATAGCAATAGAGCTTGTTTGTGTTATTCACCAAGACTGCTATCCAGTACAGCAAAGTTTGCATACACAACTGTACGAACGAAATGCCACCAGTACCTACATTCAGTAGCAAATATTCCTCACCGCTTTTTAAGTTACAAAAAACCTTGGGATTCTGTGTTGTCGACTAGTAAGGACGTGTCATCCTATTTCAAGTCAGGGAATGCTTCAAAACCGTTAAATAGTGACAGAAAACAATATGTCATGAATTATGCCCATACGAATTTCAATACAAGGCCTGTCGATAATAGCATGGAGAAAACTATTTCCACAAATCAAAATATCGTGCTGCCAAAGTATAGCTTTTCGAGTACGGGTAATCTTTCCCCAGTTTCTGAAAATGGTTTAAATGAAAACTTGCATGAGCCAAAAAATGATGCAGATAAAAATTCTGAAAATGTTCAAAACAATGAAGAAGATTTCAGTGAAGACGATATTCAGTCTAAAAAACATTCGCAGTACGACCACCTAATTTCATCGGTCAAAAAGCAACAGGAGGCGGAAAAAGAATTCGAAAATACTTTGCTAAATTCCGTGAAAACTGTGTTTACTGCACCAGTGAATAGCTTTTTTAGTTTATTATCTCATGCAAATATTTTCGAACGCTCAGATGAGAAACAAACAAAGCAAATTGTTGATAAAGCTATGTCTAAACCGGACGAATCTGGTGTAATTCACCCCAGTGCAAACTCACCACAAGATGATGCTCTCACCAAAGAACCAGTGTCTTTGCTAGACAGCTTGTATCAATATGTTCCATATGTCTTTTCTGGTTCAAATAATGCAACTGATGCAAAGGAAAAATATGTGCAGAAAAAGACTTCGCGGATTCAGGTATTTTGTCATTGTTAAGTACTGACTGGTACACCAGTTGACATTAACAGACTAGTCTAAAATCCTTTCTAAAAGTTATTATTCTCATTCTGTTTTACTTATGAATGTAAAAGGATTCTTAACCAGTAGCAATGTTAGCATAATATATAATTATATACTGTATGACTCCACCAGTATCAATGTTGTCTGCTTTCATTTGTATTAAAATTAACATACTGTCAGTATTTTGTTTAATTTTGTGTTAAAATTTTCGATTTACATTTTAAACCTTTTACTGCAGGCTGATCGGTTTCAAGTTGAGCAACGTGTTAGTATAAACAACAGAACTAGATATCTAATTCAATGTATCAGGGACACGAACAGTATGCTCACATTGTTTCAGCGAGTGGAAGAGCTGAAAGACCATCTCCTGAGGTTTCCTGACACCAGAATCACAGCAGTAAAGGTGATGTAATTTTACATAGTTTAGATTAAGTAAACCACATTGGAATCGAATATAGGAGAAGAGGACGAAACTCCTGTTATGCCGGGAGGATGGAAAATAGTTTTCGAGTACTAAAAATAAAAAAGTGTCTACGCCGACATTTCACCTGCATCACACAAAAACACCAAAATAATATTTTTATTTGTGCGATACCACAAATAAAAGATTTTTTGCATTTATCTTTACATTGCAGCAGTTTTAACTTCAATTTTGATGCTATTCATAATCCATATGAAGTATTAGAAGATTGTTCCGAGACACAACACAACAGTGAGAAAAAAGTGCTCATGATTAAAATAGAATTCAGAACCTGTATGGTTGCTGGCTCACTGCCAGCCTTACACAATGCTGAGGAGTTCAGGACTAAACTTTTTATTGTGGTACTTAGGAAAATGCAATTCGAGAGATCATGCACATTTATAGAACTTCATTTGACAAAGACTTGCTTCCTCTGTTACGGGTTACATTAGCTATGCTGGGAGCTGTTGATCCTCCGAAACGAAAAGGAATCAGAATACTTACCATAGATGGAGGGGGTTGCAGGTAAATAACTTTGTTTATAGTTGTAACATTGATGCCCTTGAAAAATAACAAGAATTATTTTTTCTGTGAAAACTTAACGCTTGTTGTATAACAAGGTCAACCCCATAATTACTTAACCTATGGCACAAGTTATATGAATATATGGCAATAACATTAATAATTTCTTTTACACCTATATTTCCCTTGTAAATATATTCAATTATAATTCCTTTCCTAAAGATTTTCCCACCTGCCATGTTACAAACAACAAAATCTTTCATTTAAATTCCAGGGGTGTGCTTTCTGTTGAGATATTTCGTCGTTTGGTTGAGCTCAGTGGCCAGCCAATTCATGAGATGTTTGATTACATATGTGGTGTTAGCACAGGTGCCATACTGGGGTTCCTGCTTGGCCTGAAAAAAATTCCCATTGAGTCACTGGGACCCATGTACAGGTAAAGTGGTCTTCCTTTAAGATGCAACATTTTTTTTAAAATCTACTGCTTTATAAATAAGTACATCTGGCCAGTTGGCTTAGTCATTGAACGTAACAGCTTAAGTCACAAGGTCCTGAGATCAAAACCAGTCTTTGGCTGTGAAAAGACTCAACACTTAATAGAAATTCTTAGTGAAATAAAAAGTAATAGCTCTGATAAATATATTACACTTTAATAGATATGGAAATATGACTGTGGTTGTACTTGTTGTATTAACTCATTTATTTTTCCCACCCCTGGTAATAAACATTAGTATGATATCTTAACCAATACTTATGTGTTTAATGCCCAAATGTTTCTACAGGTCTTTCAGTGCCCAAGTTTTTGAGCAAAACAAGTTGGTAGGAACGGGAAAATTAGTGATATCTCATGCTTTTTACAACACGGAAACATATCAGAGAGTTCTAAGAGAAATCATGGGTAAAAATGATGTTAAAATCTTTTTTTATATCATAAATGCAAAGCAATGCTTCAGTTATTACTTTAATAATAAAACTCTCTGGAAAAAAATCAATTGGACTGTATTTCACAGTTTAATAACAAATTGTTGTCAGGTTGTGGTAGCATGACAAGAGTAAAATATAAGTTTTGTGCTTTATACATAAACATGTTTATATATATGTTTAATAAACAATTAGATACATGTCAAAAACAACAGCCTTTGGTATATGGTGTCACACTACCATTACCAAATCCCATTAAAGATTTATGATAGATAAAGCATATTGAATGTAGTTTTGTAAGGTTTCATAAGCTATTTTAACATGCCAAATATCAAAAATAACTGTAAAATGTGCATTTAAATCTGCTGTGAACAAAGCATGTTAAGTGCACTGACAAGTCAATAATTCCTTGAAACTTAAATAAAACTGTTTACCGTGATAAATATCATGATTGACAGTATATACTGTTTATACTCGTAACCAGCGTAATTGTTGTTTCCTTAGCATCACAATAACATCCTGTTTTCTTTTTAAGGTGACACCGTCATGATAGAGACTGCCAGTAATGAAGATACACCGAAATGCTCAGCAGTGTCAACTCTGGTCAATAGAATGGTGCTAAAACCATTTGTGTGGAGGAACTACAGGTTTTTGTTTTTTATTATTTTCTCTAAAAAGAACCCGTAAGTTTTGTTGTTAAATGTACATCAAAAGTCTAATAATATTGTTGTTGTTGACATGTTAAATCAGAGTCCAAAAATAACTGTACATTAAAAGTCTAATAATATTGTTGACGCACAAATGTATACAGTTTTTTCTCTTTCTTTCAAAACAGGCCACATTACACACATATTAAAATCACTGGACTAACTATTAAAGCAATAATATCTACTGGTTCCTGGTGCATGGTATTCCACAATCAGTATTGTTTAATAATGGCATTACAAGAACATTGTAGTAATAAATCATTTTTGTTACTAACACATATTTGTACCTTATGAGTTTGTACATAAGTGTATGCATTGTTGGCCCTGTAAACAGCTGTAGTCATTTACAAGTTGCAGTTAGGGATATGATATTTATGCTTATCCCCATGAATGGGAAAACCAAGGGGTTTAACACACAGGCAATCATCAGATTTCCTGGTGCCCACCGTCAGGTTACCGGAGCTATTGCAGTGTGTTGTGTACATGCTCCTTTAATTTGGCAGATCCATAAATCTGCTGGGTTCTGGCAATGTCCGTTAGATACCCTGCCCAAGGACGCAACCAACTAGCTAGCTATATTACAAGTTATTATAAGAAATGCAGTACAATAAAAAAGTTGATATTTTCCAGCATAGTACCAGGTACCAGACATACGCATTGGCCAGGTACATGCAGAGGTACAATATGGGAGGCTGTGCGTGCATCGTCAGCTGCACCGGGATATTTTGAAGAATTCAAGAAAGGAACGAATATCCACCAGGTAGGATTATCTGAATATTTACTTTTTCCGTCATGTTGTCTTTTTCTGAGAAATAGTTTTTAAATGTTTGGCAAAGTGTTGGCATCTTTGGCAAAGTTAACATCACATGCTTTTTACCAACATGGCTTCTTTGTCAAGGCTTTTCACTGACACCTACAAATTGCTTCTATGCTTTGCGTGTTTTAACCACCAATGCACCAATGGACCTCAAATGTTCCCTACATGGTATTAGTTAAACAAAAATTCGAACTATTTTATCTTGACCAATTGATTTAATTGCAGAGTTACATAATGTATGATTTACTTTTGCACTCCTTGCAAATCCTCAAATTATCCACCAATAACTTTTATTTCTTAAAATACAGGATGGAGGGTTGTTAACGAATAACCCAACTGGAGTAGCACTCAATGAATGCAGTTTACTGTGGCCCAATTCCCCTATACAGTGTGTGGTGTCGGTGGGCACTGGCAGATATGAACCAACCATTGGTCCCACAAGTGAACAGTTTCTAAGTCTCAAAGACAAGTTATTAAAAGTGGTGGATAGTGCTACCAGTGTTTCAGGTGGGAAAATACTGATATTTTGGACACGCAACTAAAGTTCTGCTAGGATATATTTGCAAACTAAAAAAAAATATATTGAGCAAGTTAATTTGATGTGAAATTCAATCGGTATACCCATACCAAAATGTGAACTTTACTTTAACGTGATGGTCCATTTGTGCATCTGAGGTAAAACAGCAAGTTTATGCCCACAGTTTCAGAATACTTAAAACCATAGTCATCAATTCCGAATTTACTGTAAATATTCGCATGATATAACTATTACAAACACTATATATGAAATTAATGTTTTCTCAACAAAATTAAATTTAAACAAATTGTGAATATTGTTACCGATATACCCAGACTGCGATTAAAATCCCACCCAAAATATTGGTATTTTATGTACAAATTTAAACAATTTTATATTGGGATTATTGACCAGTTTGTTGTATTGCAGAGGTCCACACTGTGATGTATGACTTGCTGCCTCCTTACACTTATTTCCGTTTTAACCCTTATATTAAAGGTAAGTCTCGTTGTTACAAATAATATAGAATAGGGATAGAATATTCAAGTTTTTTCTCGTGGAATACTTTAGTTTAACCCAAGGGGGCAAATGGGGCGAGGGTACTGAATGAATTTGTAAGTATAAAAACAGCCATATTAAAATCCAGCAAATTTGTCTTAAAAAATAAAAAGCAGTGTGTCATCCACACATTAAGAGCATAAAAAGTTGTGGGTGCTAATTTAGCCCCGACTATAAAGTGCCCCAGTGAATTGCTTGTACTAAAAAAAACTTAAAATAGCTCTGGTAACTTAACTGGTGAGGTAATCAGACGATTGCCAGTTAATAGTACACCTTGTGCTTTCCCGTTCACTGGAATAAAACATAAATATCCTATACCATACCTTCAGGAAATGTTTAATTCTATTGCTTCAAATTAGCAATTGTTAATCACAATTTTGAGAATCAAACAACTAATATCATTAAGCAATTCACAACCCTACAGAACCACTGTTGTTGGACGACTTCCACCCAGAAAAGCTCGACATGCTTGTAGAAGATGCTCACGAGTACATAGCTCGAAATGAGCACAAGTTCCAGGCCTGCGTTGACACTTTATTTGGAAAGAAACCACACAAAACGAGATAACAAAAAATAAGTGGCAAATTTTCGTGTAGTTTTAACTCCAACCATATTAGTGTTCGTGATCTTTGCGTGTTCTTTATTTGCACTTGAAGACAGTAATTTGATATTTTATTTCTTATCCTGATTTTACCGAGTTATTTTCGTTTTACGACTGTTTGTTACCGAAATGAGCATTTTGCAATTATTATATTTAAACGACAGCCCGATTAATAGTCGAGTTGTGCAATACAAACGGAAGATAATATACTTATTTTTGCTCCGATGGTGTAAATCTTTGTAACGCAAGATTTTTTTTCTGCCGAGCTGTTTCGATACCTTGATATGTGTTTGTTGCCAAGACCGTTTTTTTGTATTTAATTCGGTAAATGTGTCGCTCGCGTTAACTGTTTGGCCACACGATATTTTTTAATTTGGAGTTTGTCACGAACACCCCCTTATAGGCTTAAAACCAAGTTCAAATAAAAAATATCATGTGGCCAAACGTTAAACGCGAACGACACATGTGAGCCTATGAGGGGGTGTTCGTGACTGGGGTCGTATTTGTCTAGGAAGCGGGATTTGATTTGGTTGCTTTATTGATTTGGTCACACAACGTCATGTATAGCAGAATTGGTTGATGAGTAAGTGCATCGCCTTACAGCGGAAGGTTTGGATCGATACAGGTCGCAAGCTAGTCGGGGTGTTTATTGGCTAGATTACATATACCCGTTTGAGACACTTACTTACGTATTCGCGTGGTAAGCCGACTGTTGCTCGTACAATAACGTTTCTTTTTTTCCAACTCGTGAAGATAGACTTGAATATCTTATATATTGCCCGACAGCGTCGTGTAAAGGTCTCTCTGGTCACCGTGTGTATGATTGTGTCCATTGGCAACGAAATTCAACATCAAAGTGGTGGTTTACAAATAATTAACATTTTCCTCTTAAAACGACTGCCGACACCTGATGTTAATTAAATGTTTAAAACATAAACAAAATCGGACATACTTAAATCGTGAGTTTGAAATCATTATATATATATACAGTATACATATTCCCTTTTGGAGGTAAACATGAAAATTGTTTGGTTCTTTAATGTATTTGGATGGTATATTTATTTAAAAGCAAACTGATATTTATATTAAAGTGGTCAGTGAATAGAATTCTAACACCACAAGATGCTCGTGAACTACTCCAGATTTACAAATCAAAAAATTATAAAAATGCAATAAATAATAAAAAGAAAATCACCCATGTAATGTGTTGTTGACACCAGACCTCAGTAATTGAGTTGATTTTCAGTTAATGAAAAGGTACTTGTGGCGATAAAATCGATATTAGAATCCGAGTTTTAAATATGTTTAATCATCGGAAGTATCACTCGTAGAAGTCGTAACGGGGTCGTATTGATCGTCCCATTCGTAATTTCAAGTGATAAGTGATGATTTATCATAAGCATTATTCAATGCGACGCCATTTCGAAGCGCTTACAAATTCCAAAGCTTAAATTTGTTGTTAAATATTTTACGAATGGGCAGTTTGGAGTGTTTAGAAGAGTAGGATTAGGCAAGCTAAAACGATCAACAAAAACATTTGAAAACGACTGATAGAGATATATGCATGAAGCTATAGGATATAGCCAAAGCATAAAATAACTTATGTTGGAAATTACAAAATAGTAAAGTTACTTTACAAATCAAGGTTTTAACAAAAATATATAATAGGCCACTCCATATGGCTATATATTTTTTTTCTTTGGCTGATACCCTAGAAAACTTAACTGGAGAAAGAAATAATAAATAGGGACCATTTGCTGTAAAATTTGATTAGAATTTAGTTAAGGCTCGAGATTATTGTGCATTTTGCGTTCATTTACCAAATTAATCTGATTTTAGCAGTCGTCGTAGGATTAGAAGTCTATTTAAATTTTGTAAACAAAAGAAAATAATGGGAGATCGCAATCGTCGGACATCGTCTTCAGATTCAGCAAGTAGCTCTGATGGAAAGAAATCTCCATCAAGGGGAGTAATCTGTACAAACCAAACCAGGAAATTTCGGATACCATCCCATAATGAATCGGTGCTGCAGGTTGGTTCTTTTTATGGAATTCAAAAGTTTCACAAAATAACACAAATAGCAAACACTATTTTAGCCTTGTCTATATGGTTGGTGATGTAGTTTGGTTGCTAATTATCCGGTGGTTTTATAACATCACTCCGTTTATTGTAGTGTTA
This sequence comes from Ciona savignyi, assembly GCA_000149265.1. Classification (NCBI taxonomy): domain Eukaryota; kingdom Metazoa; phylum Chordata; class Ascidiacea; order Phlebobranchia; family Cionidae; genus Ciona; species Ciona savignyi. The sequence continues at coordinate 1,502,183 of CH003263.1, forward strand.
TGTCTTATAAATAGTCTGTTTGTTTTATGGATCAATTAGGAAGGGCAGAGCCGGACTATTTAACGTTTTCAATAATATCAAGTTAATATTTCAAAGCACACCTAAGGGCTAAACAGAAATGTTTGGCGTTTTACATCATTTTCACGTGCCCATCACATAGTAGGCTGTTTATGCAGCGTATTGAAAGTATAGATATGGCCTGCAGTTGTAATTGTTGTTGGACGTTTTAGGCACTGAATCAGCAACGTGCAAAGGGGGAGTTCTGCGACATAACCGTTCTCGTGGAGCACCAACGCTTCATGGCTCACAAATGCATTCTCGCAGCCAACAGCGATTATTTCAAAGGGTTGCTTTCGAACGACAACGACGGCGTATTCCTGCGTCACATTACAGCCGAAAGTTTTCGGGCGATTCTCGATTTCATGTACACTTCTCAGCTGCAGTTGGAGCCTGGACATGTACAGGACGTCCTCACAGCAGCCAAGTTTCTACAAGTCAAGGGCGTTGTTTCGATTTGCTGCAGGTAAAATGTGGTTCGCTAACTAGCCGAATTTGTCTTTGGGCAAAAAATCAGACTTCGACTGGACCCAGTGAATTAACGGACTATACTAAAATTAAAGGAACCCCTTAATCATACACAACATACCACAATTTCTTCAGTAAACCGACTGTAGAAGGCGCTTGACCAATTATTCTCCTTATCTCTCCAATGCAAAACTGACCTCACAAAAATGGCTGCCACTCAAAATCCTGCAAAAAGAAATCTTAATCTTTTCCACAGCCTAAAATTGAAGCTTAAATATGCAACCTTAACTCAAAGCCCGACAAATTTTGCTATAAGAGCTGGTACCCGTCCGGGAGGAACTAAAAGGAGGGAAAGCGGGAAACTGCGTACTAAAATGAAGATTATTATGACATTAGTTAGGCTAGTGTTAAACATGAAAGATTATGACATTTAGGGTTAGTTTTAGACAAGAAGATTATAACATTAGAGTTAGTTTTAGACATGGAGTTGGAGTTATGGTTAGTTCGAGGGTTAAGATTAGTGTATAGGGCAGGGTTAAAATTAGTTTCCATAGTTTTAGTGAGCAGTTTCCCTCCTTCCCTCCTTTTAGGGTTGCCCCCCGTCCGTACATCAAAAAGTTTTTCCCAACAAAACAGCTAGCAGATGCGCAATCAACACCTTTATTTCACGACGCTCCGATTGACTAATATACAAAACTTCACGTTAAAACGAGAACACCGGCTGGCAACCTAGTATATGCTGCTTCCAATCAATTAAACTTTGGGGAAAATCATCACCATTGTTATTCATCAAAACAATCATTTAAATACCATTACTAAGTGAGGGTTGCACGTTAGTTCCAGCTTCGTATAGAGATCTATATAATTGGTTATACGCAAACTGTATAGGTTCGAGGAAATTGCCTGTGTGATATCGCTCCTTGAATTTTTTATAACGTGGATAAGGCATTAATATCCGATATGGAATATACTTATGTTACTCGTACCTACGATCGCGAGCAAGTTCATGAGAAATAAACCAATGTTGCTCGTTTGCATCTTATATAATCTTTTTTATCTATGCGAGACAAATAATATGGTAATACATTTTCTAGGTACCTCGAATCTCAAATAAAGAATTCGTCTCGTAATCACGGCCAGTATCCAAGCAGACACCAAGATCCACCCCTCCTCTCAATCGATGGGCAGTTGTTTAAAAACAAAGATGCTGCTAGTTTTGCCTCGCCTCAGCCACACATCACTTACGACCCTACCACCGGAACCTTTGTACCAGATGTGCAAATGGTTGCCCAGCCTCACGGTCAAACCACGAACAAACCTGTGTTTCACTTCCAGCCTACCACGCAAGCAATTCCAGCATTCGGCATACCGCGACAAGCACCGGTGCTTTCAAACGGGATCCCTAATGTATTTCCAAGCAACGGCGTTCGAGTTGATCCGCCCATGAACCCACCTATAAGCGCACCGGTGTTTGTAAGTTGCCCACCTGTCCTATCAAACGGAGCAGCGGTTCACCCGACGCTGGCCCACCACCAGCCGTTCGTACCAACCCAAGTATCCGTGCCGCAGTGGTCTAACTCAAGCTACATACCTTCATTCATTCCGTGCCAGAATGCGAAACCGCAGCGCGCCGTGAATCCGAACCACTCCAATCCGTTCAGCCAGGTTTCATCGCACCCTGTCCGCCTTCCACCAAAAGCCAAACCAAACAAACAACCAAATAATATGTTCTCGTCTCAATCGACTGGTGGAAAAGGAAGAAAAGCTCCAACCCACACCCGCCGAAAGCAATCCAACGCAGCTGTAAGTGACACTGTAGCAACTATACCTAAGTTCAAAAACCCTAACGCACCACAAAACAAGTCTAACACCGAAGGCCCAGTAGTAATGTTGTCGTCTGCCAGAGTCCCAAAAAGTGCGAACTGTAGAACCACAACACCTGACACAACGTTTGAGGTTGAGGCAGAGGATCGGTACTGGGACTCTTTATCCCAACGTAAATCACAAAACAAATTTAAAACGAGTTAATTGTTTCATATTGTGCACCGTAAAACTGGAAATATATATATATAGATAGCTGTTAAGCAGCCTCTTATTATTTTTTGTAATTTGCCTAAAAACATATGGTTGTTTTATTTATATCTAAACGCTTCTTTTTTTTTATTTAGGCTTCTACGGACTACGTTCCGTCTTGCTATCGCCAGCGTTGATTGTTATATATTGTGATCATCTTCAAGCGGGCTTCAAGTCTAGGAGCTCGTGTAGTTTGGGTAGGCTATAAGCTTGTCAAAAGCGTACAATCAGTGCTTTTTAGCTGCTAGTATGAAAAGATCTTGACAATAAACTTATGAAAAATTGGTTCTCTTTGTGTTCGAAGAACAGCTTAGTTTTCAGGGTCTTCAGCCTTACTTTTAGAACTTAAACTAGTTGACATTTGGCCTACTACAGACTGCATATGAAGTAATATCGTGTACAAGAAACTTTGTTCAAAAACCCTAACCTCGCACCTCAAAACAGGCCTCACACCAGAGCACCGGTAGAAATCTTAATATCTGTATAATCAGACTACCTGACGAAAGCCCTTATCTATAGCACTGCATTCTACAAGATCTTTTATGATTATTGCTTACAGTCTCGGACACATCAGAAAAATTAAATATTAATAAAATGTTTTATTATCTTATAAGACTAAAACACAGTAGCGCTACGTTATGCATAACAGGTAATACAAATATTTAGAAATACAAGTGCAATGATCAGGATAATGTGCAAAATAATCAGTTTGAAATATAAGTATTTATCGTTTAAGAAAATATGCAATGGAGATTGTGACGGCATACAAAACTTTTCCTGGAACTGTAACGTGACAGGTATTGAATTGTTAACAGAACTAAAGTCATATATAGAAAAATTGCTAAATATCTCTTCAATAAACCCAGTTATAAAGATGTAATTTGAACTAAACCGACTATGTCGGGTAAACGGCGATGGAAATATGTCTAGATAAAATTAATATAAATTGATAGTTACAAACATTTGTGACGCAATACACAGTTACTGTGCTCGTATAAAAGCAAGAACAAAGTTACCAGCAGTTCTACACTATCATACATGTCGACGACGTCGCTTTGCTCTGCTTTTTCTTATCACTAGTTTTCACATTTTCTCTCGTTTCGGTTGTGTTTTTCCCCATAGGTATGCTCAGTTGTGGGAAAAATAGTTTATTTTTGATGACGTAACCAAAATCGGTGGTCAATATGATCTCGTCGTTTGTGGAAGCGACTATGTCAGTCACTGTGGCGTAAACGTACTGAGAAGCGACCAACTCACCTAAAAATTGTGTTACTTATTTGCTTTGGACATACTATCGTATCTACTGTAGCCTTTTAACACAATACAGTATTCTTTCATAAATTGTAGCCTACGTTATTTAATATCGTAGGGAACATACGTGTACTTATACATTTGAATTTACGTCACAATGAATACAACAATTATCCAAATGCATCAACATAATTGTGACGAGTGGCACATCAGTTTAAATAGTAAATGCGTGTTTTCTTTAAAAAATAGTTTGTTTTTTGCTGGAGCAAATTCTATAAAGCTATTTTAAAATGGATACCGCGGTGAAGGGCCCGCTGTCTTCTATACAAGAGGATGAAATCAGTGATGTGTTTGTAAGCGACGCACCAGTACCGAAAAAAAGTGCCAAAAAGAACACCAATAAAGTAAGACCTGTTGTCCTTTTTTTTATATAAGAACAACCTACATGTCTACGAATATTTTTATGGACTTTATACTTATTATGCTTAATTACAATTCTCAACTATTCAGGCAAATGATATTTTGTTTTGACAATGTCGAAAATTTTTATGAATTGTCCACGATCTCGAAATAAGCTTAGTGTAAATGTACCGGTAGGCCTAATGCAATGGTCGGCAACCTGTGGCTTTTTCATCGTTTTGATGTGATTTTTATTTTGTGGAATATCGGTTAAAATGGCTCTTCAAGTGCAAAAGTTTGCTGACCCTTGGCCAAAAGCCACAGTGGTCGAATGGGTCGTAACCAAGTGGGTTGTATACGACAGCGCGGTCCATCTGCGTCATTATCAAGGCAGTCGCTAGCGTCGAGAGGCAAGTCGCGTATGAGGTTGCCGGCGGACAGAGCAGGAAAGACAGAGGAAAATTTAGAAGACCTTAATCTGGTCCTCAAGAGAACGGAGTCGCTATCGCAGCATGACGGTTCAAGACCTTCTACTTCAGAAAAGGCAAGGAACAAAATATACATATATAGGTAAACCGGCAGTTTACGTGGACTGAGATTAATTTTGAAAAATTTAAGCTTAGGAATAGTTATTGTAAACGAGATTGGGACATTACTATCAACAGGTAGATGTATATAGACATATATATATAACCATTGTGACAAATGTTTATATAGAAATTCCACAATTATCATATTTTATTTAACAGTCAAGGTTGCCGCCAATCGGACACAGAGCATTTTTGGGTGGGCAGAACGAACTTGAAATACTGGGGGTACATGATCCTTCTCAAGTGACACACAGGGTAAAGCCAGCCCAAGCAAGGTAAACGGGTTAAAGACTTTGTGATCTTTAAGCTAAAATGACAAAAGGCATATACATTGACTCAAAAAACTATGGACGTTATAATACATGTATTTGTTTGGAATGACCCACGTACACATTCGGGTAACCGGAGCTCTTGCATTTGTCAGTTATGTGGTTTTACACTTTTGGTCTGAACCTTTAAAAAAGCCAAGAAAGTTAAACAGTCTATTTTTTAACCAGAATCGGTCCTAATTTGATATTTGACCCTGAGAAAAGTACATTCGTCGTGACGGTGGATCCTGAAAGCGCAGCACTGGTCAAAGACATAGCAGCATTACTTCAAATACACTCGCTCGGAATCCCGATAGAAGTAAGGCGCTGCGCGAAAATGGCGAAGTGCAACGGCGTTAAACCAATATCTGTCCACAGCGCGCAACATTAAACACGACCTGTACTGTATGTCGATAATATTACACACTTTTATTGTTTTTTTTTTAATACGCAAAAGTCTTTAAAATAGCCTGGTAAACCCTGGAAATCCCACAAATCAAAATTTGCAGAGCAGGTTTCTACTTGAAATATCGCTTTCAACGTCAGCGATATATAACATGACGTCAAACATCGCTCTAAACTTTTTAATAAGAGTAAATTTAACCGGCTTAGTGAAAGCTCAATTAATGAACCGTACTAGAAAACGCATTTGTTTGGTGTTTTACCGCAAGGGGATTTCCTGAAGCGAAGGAACAAGAAACAACATTTTCTATCAGATAGATATTTTATCCTAACTAAAAACACTGCATTAAAGTGAAAATTTTGAATTTTTTTATCTCTTTTGGACAACAAATCGTCCAATTATCTTGTGCTTAAATTCGGGTTGCTATGTAACCACAGGACAACACATGGAAATATGGAGTAAGTAATTTAATTTTTTAAATAAAAATGGTTTAACATGAGAAGCGGGCCACATGTTTTAGACATCATAATAGTATACCACAGGAGTAATAAACCAACATTTCTCCAGATCACATTCTACCCAAACAAATACAAAAGAGGACGAACACCAGGTATACAGGGTGTTTTTCATTGTCGTGGATGTTTGGCTTATTGGCAGAGAACAGGGAAGGCTCGACAAAGTTGTGATGAGGTTGGTTATGTAGGCTTGAAGTTTTCTATACCTTTCTTGTGAGCTATAGGCTGTTTTTTGGTAAAATATAATAAGCTTATTTAATCATATTTTAATCTTACTCCGGCAACCAGATTTTGTCGCATTCTAATCCATCCCCTTTACAGCCAACTGAACTTATCAGGAGTCCGGTTATTGAGATGAATGCAAGTGACGCTGCTAAACTACTGAGCACCCTCACATCAAGCAACAAGTTTTTGTCGAATACTGAACTCGAAAAGGTGCTGCCATTGTTGAGGCAGGCCAAGGATGATGCAGAGAGAAATCGTATTTTGGGAAAATTAGCTGAGAACACTGAATCAAAAAAGGGTATGAAGATGGCGATACATTTAATACTTAAAAACAAAAATTGCGATTCTCCAGTTTTCTGTTATAAAGTGGTATATGAAATAAATTATAAAGTTTGTTATCATTGACAGATAAATTTATCTTTAATACTAACAGATGTTGTTATTTTAAAGGTACTGGTGGCAAAAATCGACAGAAACAAGTCAATCAGACACCAAGTTCATATATGGAGCAGCAGAATAAACGTAGCAAACAACTGACCACAAAAGTTTGCCAAGCAATGAGAGACAGGATTTTCAACACGGTTACCACAGAATTAACCGACGAACTTACAGATTCAAAGGCAGGAGTCAATAGCCGACGTTCTTCCAACAATGCCACAATCAAATCAGTTGGTTTAAAGGACAAAGATGGCTCTTTTTACCCAGGATTTTTCTCCAAGGTAGAAGAAGAAACTAGGAATGAAACTGAAGACATGGACAAGGGAACACCGTTTGTGACACAAGGTCGTATTGACGACGATGGTTGCTACCGACAGATGAATGACCGTGATATGAAAGCTCAGAATTTACCAACTTTGCAGCAAGTAGCACATCAGCAAGAAGATGATTCAATTCGCAATGCAAGGAATAGTAGCAACATTAGGCAATCTAATGGGCTGGCAAGTGATGCATCAAACGAGATGGCAAATGGTGCATCAAATGTACTGGCATCAAATGGGATGGAAAATGATACAGCGGATGGGGTGGTGATTGACGGATCAAATGGGCTGGAAAATGATGCATCAAATAGGATGGCAAACAATACAACAGATGGGGTGGTAAATACTACATCTGATGAAAAGGGCAGATACAAATTAGCATTTCAAGACGGCCCAGAACTTAAACTAAAAGACGCGATGAGCAGTGGTATGTGGCATACAAAGGAAAACGATGAGTATTTACTTCCTGGGGTGTTCAACTCTGGCGGTCAGTTCATGGCATCAGGTGCAATCACCACTGATGGTCATGCAGTGCCAGGGTCGAGCGATAGCAAAGGAAGGTTTGTTCCATTTGCAAACTATGATGAGAATGGTGACATTGTTGAGCAAGATCCTGACCCCAATATGACGCCTGGTATGCTGGATGTTGCTCGAAAACTGCGGCGATCGCCGGCATGTCCCAATGCCGGGGGCGTCGATGAGAAAGAATGGAAATGCGTGAGGGACGGTGTTATAGTCGATGACCCACGTCAGATCACCGTTTATACAGAACCAGATACCCCTGCTTACGAATCTGATGAAGATTATAGTGTATTTGCGGGAGGTGAAATTGGACCCGATGGTAATTTATATCCATATGGGAGTTACAATGAATCTGGAGAATTTATACCAGGTAGGGTATACCTTAACATGTAGCTTTTTTTGACTAGTTTATTTTTCGTTTCTTCTTAAAGGTGAAGAAGATAACATAATTGTTTTTTCTTAATAGTGGTTAACTGTGTACCGAGTAAAATTTGTTAATCCAACAGTAACAAATGTGACTTCTACTTATCTTCAAGCTTTCTGTTACAAATGAAAAACAAAATAGTTTAAAAACGAAATGCTTTTTAGGAAGCGAACCTATCTCGGTGGGTGGAGTCAAACGAATGAGCGAGGGTACCAACAATGCCAACAGCACTGGATTCTTAAATGATCTCGGGATCCAGATGAAGCAAAAAGAAGAGGATGGAGGAAGAGAGAATGCAGCAGCTTTAGGATCTAAAGAGGAAAATACCAGAGAGGATTTTATTCCCACAGCAGAAATGATCGAAGCAACCAAATCGGACATGGATCATGAGGTATACATGATAGAAGGCAATACTAAAATGTGTGAAAATGGGGAAGTACCTCAACTGCATAGCGGTACCAGTGAAAAACACACGAAACTAACTGTAACCATGACTCTATTGTTAAACCAAGCACTAACAGTGACCGCAATGGCTTAAGATGTATTTAAATTTGTGTGGTTTTATTTTCTTCCCTTTAAACACCATTGTAACAGAAAACTGGTCTCCAACACGATGGACAGCATAGCGGCATCCACGAAAGTAGATCGACCGGCTCAGTTGGAAAAGGAAGCAGAAAATCAAAACGTTCAGAAAAAGGTGGATCTCGCCAACTTCACACTTCGTCCTCCCGAAGTATCAGTTCTCGGGATTCGTCTCGCATTTTCAACAGGTGATAAAGCGTATATGTGTAACCCTACACTCAGCTATACTAATAACATAGTTATATAAAGTATTAAAATTCCTTTGCTCCAGTGCATTTGATCCCATGTAATACCATGTGTGTTGTAAAGGTTAGTTTAACTTTAAGGTTTCCAACTTGTACAATGACCATAATTTCAATATTTGGGCTGTTTTGTGACTGTATTTTTCCCAACCATTCTATTAACATAAACATTTTGTGTTCCTTTTGTTTGGGCTTGAACACTTGTATGTGCTTATACAGAAAATCTGGCGAGATAAGCCGAACTCCAAGTGTTGTGTTTATCCAAGAGAAGAGCGTGGAAGAACTGAACAAATCATCGACCTCACGACGCCCATCCAGCCCACGCAAGACCAAAGAACCCATTAACCCGCTGGTGAAAAACAGGACTGGCAAACCAAACACAAGAGCAGGATCTCTGGCAGAAAATCTAATGAGTAAGAGTGTTCTTAATATCCAAGTTAAATCGAATGTTATCACTACAATAGTTGCCACTTATCATTTATAGACTTAACGTCTAATATATTCAGCATGTTTTCCATTAAAGAACCTCTCTTATAGGCTCATAAACACAACGATACATTAGCAATTTCTCATTACAAGTTACTTAACAATGGTTGCAGATACAGCACAAGGTGAAAGTGACGCTTCTCAGATGATAGCTGGCTCTCAAACAGCAGTCTTTCGAGAGGCAGCAACAAGGCAACAGAATCCAGATTCTACAAGAAGCAAGGAAGCACTAGGAACTCGTACAAGTTCATATGGAAAAAACGTTAGTGCTTGTGACTGGCACTTTACCTCCAAAACGATTTTTTACAAAACTAATATCTTTTTTTCAACAATGCTCTCTATATTCTTATATTGTTATTAAATTGCCTGCTTGATGACACTTATAACTTTGTCCAACCGTTTACTGAATGATTTCTTAGCCTTTTTTACCTTCGCCTAAAACATGTATGTTTTTCCGTTTTTTTTCCGGTTTCCAATTTTTGGTTATGTTTTGCCCCGTTTTTTCCTGTCAATAGAAGGTTCTATTGCATATTTTGTTATTTTCATCGTCGTAACAAAATATAAACTAAGCTAAATATATTCAGTTATTTCTAAACAGTCGCTGTCCGATCGCAACCGGACTTCCCGCATGAGTGTGGACCGAACACGGAGCGTTGAAGATCGGGGACAGATTGATGGAGTTTCCAGGAGGATGAGCCAACTCTCAACATCCGGAGACAGGAAGAACGTCATCACCCCGGACAAGCGAAGGAGCTCACAACTCAATGTGGATGGTGCGTAGTTTGATGGTGTCTTGCATATTAATGGCTCCCCACTCACTCTGTCATTATTATTAGATTTGAGATCATTGTTTTTATATAACTTTCTACCATAGCTAAGTCTATATTACTTCACTTTTTACTTTGAGAACTGTAAAAGAAAGATGTTTTTATTTACCTTACTTCACTGTTACCGCACTGGAAGTTTTATCCTATATTTTTAACTGCTGTAGTGTTACATGGTTAATGGAAATAAAAGTACTTAAAACAGCTGACAAAAGTGTGCCACATAAACAGGTATGATGGCCAAGTGAAGCTTTATGCTTGCCTGTTCTCCCGAACAAACAATATTTTGGTTGTTATTTTTACTTTTTTTAAAAGCCATTTTTCTTTATGCCACAGGCCCCAAAATGAACACACCCGCCACAGTGGCACGGCAGCGGGAAATCGAAAAGAAAACTCGAAGGGAGAAGGCCGAGGTGAAAGCGAAATACCAGAACGCTGCACATCATAGTGCTTTGGGTGGGGGGGCCGCAGATCAGGACCAGGTATATGGTTGATTTTGGACTTGTTGCTTTAGTCAGTATTTAAGACGACATTTACATGTGGTTGTAACCCTGGAAAATAACCTGAATGGTTGGTACCCTAATTTGCCGTGTCTAATGACAGAAACGATTAGTTGGCGTTTGGTTTAACCATCTTTTGATTGATGGAACAAAAATAAAACTAACAGGTCACACAACATTAGATACCACTTTTATTCTTGGGGACAAAAGAATTATCATAACAGGGGTAATCACCTCCTTATCCGCTATTACCTTATATTTTATTTCTGAGTCTAAAGCCTTTGTTTAAGTTTTGGTAACATTTCAAATCATAAGGTTAACAAACATTTCCACAGCTCACTCTTGGCGGAACAAAAACCACCAGCAGAAGTGCGTTGAACACGGCGCAGGCGTCACGCACTCAGCTTCCTGATGGACAAACAAGCACCACCAGTCGCCTTTCAAGAATGAGACCGACAAGCAGCAACCAGTCGAATATCACAGGAAGAAAAACATCGAAAGGTCAAATGCGGCAGAGACACTCATCCAAGTTTTTAAGAGACTTACCGACCATCGACCCACTAGCGGATGATGCTGATGAATCGAAAGAACTGGTTAGCTGAATCTATTTGTAGATAATACCAGACAACTAACTGTCTTTTTCGTTGGCAAAGTATATCAAAGCAATTTTAGGGAGGCCTATTGGTTTAATCCAGTGTGGTTTTAAATCGCCTTTGTTTATTCTCATGTGCGTGTTTAATCCGTGTTGATTTAGAGTTTCAGACACGTGTAGATTCAAACTCATCTGAAATAAATTAGTACAGAACCGATTTCAGAATCAAAACACATGTTTTGTACATTGATTACAGAAATTCAATTTTTCCTGGCATGTTAAAACAACTCTCGCTGCCATCTTACCCTGTTTTGTGGTAACTAACCAATTTTGTAAACATTTTTTGTGCTTAAGTCATTAAAAATTTTAACAAACTGAATGAAACCTTTAACAACAGACTTTAACAACAGATACTTTTACAACAGATGAAGGAAAAGAAATCGGAGGAGAATTTTCTCGTGTTCAGCGATGATGACGATGATGAATTTAATTTTTCCGACATGTCGAGTCTCTCGGGTGAAGAGGACGACTTTGAAGACCCGAAGAAGAAAAGTTTTTACTTCCCATTTCTCAACGGGTTTTCGATCCTCAACTTCACAGAGAACTTCCGCTTCTCCTACTTTGCCGTGCCTGGCTATGTCAAGGACCACAACCAGCAGGTGCGAAAAGGTGTCCTCAAGCTCCCAGTCATACAGGAGAAGAAAAAGAACAAAGGGGAGAAGAAAGAAAAGAAGAAAAACAATTTGCTTAAAAGGATTGAAAAACTCAACCAAATGGGCTCAGTTTGAAACGCGATTTTTCTTACGAACCTGTACTGGTGCTCCACACTTTGATTGATCTTTCTTGGGAACCAGTCACAATATAGGAGTTGCCATGTATGAATGCGGCGCATGTCACACAAGTGTTGAAAAGTGACTCGAAAAGCATTTCTTGGTGTAATTCCCATTTCCCAGACTGGTAACAAGAATTTAAGTTTAAATCCAAATCAAAAGTTTGTTAAATTTTAGTTTAAATTCAAATCAAAACTTTAGGAAAATTTAATTTTTAAAAATCCAAATTAAAACTTTGGGAAATTTTAGTTTTAATCCAAATCAAAAGTTTAGAAAAATTTAATTTAAATCCAAATTAAAAGTTAAGAAAAATTTAAATGTAAATCCAAATCAAAACTTTGGGAATAAATTATAAAAATACCTTTTTTATCCAAAGTCGTCGCGTCAATCCTTCAGATCCAGAAAACAGAATTGTTTGATCACTTGACAAGGTTAGATTAGTTATCCTTGCTTTTGTGTTCCATTAACTTTGTTGAAACTTCTACCACAGATTCCCCAGAATCTGGCAAATAAGCTGAAACAACATATATTACACCTGAATTCGTACA
>CH003263.1:1514879-1528861 GCA_000149265.1 Ciona savignyi
TTCGTACCAAGAAATACAGTAATGGTGTTGGCTACAGCAGAACCCATACAGATAGATGTAATGTTATCCTGTATGTCTATGCTTGATGTCAGAATGGACACGTGTTGTTCTAAATCAGAAAGTTTCAAGAAATACAGTGTTTCCTTTTCGTTTTGTGGGGACACAGCAAGTAGATAACTTCCATCAATGCTCACTGACAAGTGGAAAGCACTGGATGGTGAAAAAGGCAGGGCCTTGATTAATTGAAGGTCGCAAACTTGCATTAACTGGATTTCTCTTGCCGATGTGCCAAAGATAACGAATTTCGAATCCGGTGTAAATTTCATGCAAGTAACGTCTTCTTTCTTCGCAATCTTAGAACAACTCTTTGTTTGCAGATCATAAATGGTGATTTCTTGATCAACATAACAGATGTACTTTCCACAAGGACTGATTGCATTGTTTCCAAGTTGGAACGGGAATGTCGCTGGGTCGCTGACTATTTTAGTGCGATGCAGATTCCATAACTTCACGTAAAACACCTGAAATTTATAGATACATTAGGTTAACCAATTTACTCATTTATACCTATGTTTATACCCACGTTATATCAGATGATAAAGTATATTTGTTAAATAAATGGTAAATCATAAGAATATTTAATTTTTACTTTCAAAATTCTTTAGCCGTTTTTGCAATGCACAAAAAATAATTAGATCTTCCTAGGCATAAAGTTTAAGTGGAATTCTTGCCATAATAGACGAAACTTAGCACATTTTAAAATCTTAACAAAAACATAAAAACTTGTTTACGGCGTTATCAAAAGTCTATCAGTCCACACTTACATTGTTAGAAGCACTTGCAACAATATCACCACACAGTACAACATGATTAATGGGAGCTCCCATTCCTGCCATATTATCCACCAAGTTAACTCCATCATCACCTACCAACCAACACAGCATGGTCTGGTCCTCACTGCCAGATAGCAGGAGGTTTCCAGATTGGTTGAATTTCAGAGAGGAAATTCTGTCTCTGTGCTGGTTCACTGCACTTATTCTCTGAATATAGGAAATTCGTCTCATTAGGGCAGTGCTTCTCAAATGGTGCGCCACGGCTCATTGGTGCGCCACAGAAGTTAGCTAGGTGCGCCAAACTTGCATTTCGTAAATTTACGACAGAGTGTGCATATATTATAAACTACTAAACTTTCGAAAAGCAAGAGCTCTTAAAGAAACACTAATTTCGTTATGTGGAAAATTTGCTGATGAAATTATTTAAATTAAACTATTAATTTTCCATATTTTTCCTAAATTGTTTAAGTATTTAGCATATTGTTTTGACTCGCCGTGCGAAGTGCGCCCGTTCGTTTCCTAATTGGTCTCGGGTGCGCCACGAGGTCAAAAAGATCGAGAACCACTGCATTAGGGTGAATAAAAGAAGCTTTAAAGAATATTAAAAAAAAATATATCTTTTTTTTTATTAACAAGATTGCATTATGTCTGTGGACTGTGGGTATAAATTAATGTGAAAATATGCATGTTATAAAGAATCTTTTTGTCTCACTCTATTGGATAAACATTTTGTATTCTATCCACTCAACCAATCCTAGCCTTTAGTGTTCCCAGTTTAACTTATAGTCAACATTTGTGTCAATATATATTCTTAGCAAGGAAATTTACCAACAATGCTTGAAACCAGTAGGTTAATTGTTTAATATGTTTAAATCATGTTTATATTACCTTTAGTGTAGCATCTACCAGCTTCCAGACTTGAATATCTTTTCCACAACTAAATGCAACAAAGTTCCCTGCAGCTGCAGAACAATCCACTTGGCATCCAACACTGCACGAAGACAGCACAACGGCAGTCTGTACATTATAGACATTCACATTCCCCTTTCCACTCAATGACACCAGCGCATCAGAACAAGCATATAGAGCAACTGGAGAATCCGTTGTATCTTCTGGTGTTGCTACTTCATGCATAATCTCACCTAAATGGAAATAAATCAAAAATATTGAAATTTTAAGTTTTTTGTTTTATTACAATTTATCACATTAAACTTTATTTAATTAAAACTATAATGCCAGCATGAAAATGCTTCATACTTAATCTCGGATAAATGAAAATAAATACAATGTACTGAATAAAAAAGTGTTTTTTATTACAATTTATTAAACTTTTTTTAATTAAAAAAAATACCCTATGAAAATATGTAAAAAAATAATGTGTCCAGTTCTTAAAATAGTGCAAATATTAGTTAATACTTCAAAAATTGATAGACCATAGGGTATCTTTACAAGATCAATTAAAACCCAGCAGATCACTGTACATAGCACAGCAATTAAGTATCATTATATATATGTTTCCTTCTACAACAGGACCAATAACAAATTTATTTAATATTGACAAAACACAAAACTAGGAATATTTTTACAAACAATATTTTTAGCAGCAAACTGATATTGTATTGCCTATAGACTTGCCTTTTTCTAAGGACCACCACAAGACTGAACCGTTCTTGTAGCCAGCAATGACATTGCCAGCATTAAGCAGCACATCACAAGAGATGTAACTTGAGTTGGTTTCCCTCAATGTCAATTGCAAAGTTGATGACGATATATTCCAGATGTTAATCTAGTAGATAACAGGAAAAAAATGTCAGTTTTTTAGCTGAAATGTTGTAAACCTGTCGCTTGTTGGTTGAATGTGTTCTTAGGCAAGGCAAGTAGCAAGCATTGCTTGAACCCAGTGGATTAAAAAACAAAACAGCAAAAATATGTTTCGATTGTATACAACGTATTACAATAGCACAGCTACAGTAGTGTAATAATGGTGAGAATAGCCTAAGCAGATTGTGATACCACCCTCTATTTCACCTCTTTACCTGTCTACCTATTACGCAAGACCTCCACAATTAAAAAACAACAACAATTATTTCAAGTGATAACTACCTGGTTTCCACAAGCAGAGATTAAGTGATCTTCACCCTCTGACAGCGCAAGACTAGAAAGTCCATTGTGTTCGGAATGGTCTTCCTTTATGGATGCCACAATACTTCCAGTGTCCCAGTTGATAACAGACAATGTGTTATCAGTTGAGGAGGATGCCAGTTTTAAACCTGAGAAAATGGAGGACATTTTTAATCTTTTAAACTGATGTAAAATGGAATTTGGTAAATGTTGAAAATAATGTAATATGATGGAAAATTAAGAATATCCCAAGATTTAATCATAAGACTATACGGTTAAGTGAGGTGGATAAAAATTAAACCAGGAATCCTCCACCTGCTAAATGATTTGTTTAACCACAATTTGACGTAGCTTAACTTATTGTGGCGTAGCTTAACTTATTGTGGCGTAGCTTAACTTATTGTGGCGTAGCTTAACTTATACATTGTTACGTTGGTTAACTTATACAAATCTACTTATGGTAGTCTTATTCCGGTGAAGTCAAACCAATGTTTAAAAAAAATAAAGTACTTTAAAACATTGAACACACCGCAATAGCTCTGGCAAAACAGGAAAGAAATTATATGTTTGCACATGTTATAAAGGCTTTTATGGTCCCATTACAAGTGATAAGCGTGTATCCTATAACTTTCCTGCGATGACCAACTTAACTTACCGCGAGTAGTGAAGCAGAGAATGGCATCACTATGCACATGAATGGTGTGCAGCACTTCATCCAATCCTACTTCCCATATCATGATCGTACCATCACGTGACCCAACAAACAATGCACGTGAATCATGAGAGCCAGCCATGCACGTGACAGGCTTGCTCATACCAGTGAGTGTAGTACGGAGAGGACCTCCTGGATAAAGAAAATAAAAGGAACTTAATTGAACCAAAGTAGTTAAATAAATACACACCATTCGAAACAAGGCACTTATATTTCTTGTATTTTTAATGAATGTTTTAGTTAATTAAACAATTCAAATTTTCTGGTCTATTAAATAATCAGTAAATATGGAAAAATTAAAATTAACTTAAAAAAGTTGCATAAAAATAAACACTTGGGTTGCTGCATATTTATTTTAAAATAGACAATAAATTACAAATTAACACATAGCGACACTGCACCAAAAGATTGAGAATTAATGTATTGAGATATTAATTACCTAATAAATCCTTTAATACGATCTTACCTTAGCGTGGTTGCATAACTCAGTGGGTTAGCGAATTGCCAATCAGCCAAAAGGCTTTATGGTCACAACTCAAAGCTAACAGGTTTAGGTTGGGTGATTGGGCAAAAAACTTGGTGGAAGTTGATTGAACCAAGTGAATTAATAAATTAAACCAAAACAGCAGTAATGTTTGAATTATTTACAAACACGATGCAATAGCTTTAACAACTGGACAATGTGCATTATTAGATGGTAAAAATAAATTCTTCGACGTGATTTCCCAATCCACCATGATAAAAATGATCCATCCATCTTATACTCACCAGGAGGAGAAAAGCATCCGGACATCGGAATCAGACTTATTGTGTTATTGCGCAATAGGAGCGCTTTGCATTCTGTAACGAGTTTTCCAATCAGCTTTGGAAAGTCGTTCTTAAAATAACTCAACCTTCCAATCATTTCGCTGCAGACATGGTTTGTCACTTTGCCTGCAAGGAATAAGTGTTTAGTAGTGTGATGTATATTTTTGTTGTATATTGGAGAAGAGCACTTAACAAATATTCTCTCAATCCAGCAGAACGTAATACATTGGGTGAACTAATATCAAACATAGAATTCACTGTAATGGCAACCCAATTAAGAGCATTCAAAAAATATCCCATTAACCATTTTTTTCCATCCCAGTGTTTAAACACGAGTATTGTTTTATTTTTTTATTTAAGCTGCATATATGGGGGGAAACTAAGAAGTAGAAAAAGCGGGAAGGTAGAAAGGAGGGAAACTGCACAGTAAAATGAATATTAGGGCATTAGGGTTAGTTTTAAACATGGGGTTAGAATTTAGTTCTGTGGATAAGCATTTTTCCTGCTTCCCACTTTTCCTTTTAGAGTTGCCCATATATTAGTAAAAATGAAGATTACTATGACTAAATCAACTTGCATATATAGGTAAACATAAGGGATTTTATTCCTAAATGAAGTCACACATGTTGGTTTGTTACAGTTAGTGTGTAGTATACAGATATGGTTCAACATGCTGTTATGGTGTGAAGTCAAACTGACCTGAAATGTCCAAGGTTGGCTTGGCCAGTTTTAAAGCATCGCGAATCAAGGATACTTCAACGGATGGTTTGTTGGACAAAATCATGTCATAATCAGCGAGCATATCTGGAAAACCATGTGATAGGTAACGGAAACGTTTTTGTACAACAGCTTTTGTAGTGAACTCTCAGAAGAAACATGTACAGGTAAACGGTTTAGTAGAAACATGTCAGACTATTAGTCTGGTAAAAATATATGTTTATGGGAATCAAACGGATATTACTTAAACCTAGTCGAATTTTATGGGTTTTGTATGTTTCCATTGTGTGCACCCCACAGTAATAACCCAGAAAGAAAAATTGTAACCACATAGTAAATAATTAAATGACTATTTTATAACTGTTTTAGCAATTTCCACCTGTAGTTACAAGTTCTTTGTTTAAAACCTGCGTTTCGCTGAGTATCTTTAGAGAAGGGAATATACACTGGTCCTTATGTAAATATTGAATAAATCATCATAAAGACATAAATGACATCCCACAGTGCCAGATTAGGAAAATTGGAAAGGGAACAAAATTGTCCGCCTGATTAGCTTGGTGGATTGGTGCGTCGCCTTTTAGCAAAATGGTTGTAGGTTCGAAACTGGTCACAAGCTAGTAGGTTGTATCCTTGCAAAAGGAACATATTGGACATTGCCGAACCCGAAACACAGTAAATTGATTGGTTGTACTAAACTAAAGGAGTGTTTCTTGATTATATGAAGTACAATTTTCTACCTTTAATTGAGAAGGCATGGATTTTACTAACAAGCCAATCTGCGCTGGAGACTACCTCCTCCTCTAATTCTTGCCACATGTTGGCGCATACAAGGTGAACCGGGAGTTCATCCAGTTTCCGAAAGTTGTAGATTTTGTCCGTGAACTTCAGTGGCTGTGTTACAACGTAAAAAACATTAATTAGTGGAAATAACACTGTATTATAATCAAGAAAAATGTGTAAAAGTTTTAAGGAAAATGCATGCAGTCAAGGTGGTATTTCATTAATTTAGGCATTACCCAAAGTAATTTGATTCATTTTAAATCAAACCATTTAAACAGCTTTCTAAAATAGTACACTGTAAATATTAATGCAATTGATCAACATTCCACAACGGACCAAATATGAAATTTACGTTTTGACTTAGCAGATTAAGCAACATTTTCACATTAACACAAAAGACTACACGCACCTGAGAAGCAATATTCCTGTCCGCTTTAATTTCCTTATTTTTCCAAATCTTTAGCTTCAGAGGTTTCTTTTTCCCATCCGCCCAATTTCCCAGGAAATACTCGGAAATATTTCGGTGGATTATTTGCTTCGCATCTCCACTGAGGTACCTCTCTCTAGCGACTTCGATGAATTGTCTGAGAAGAAGGTAAAAATGTGCAGATTACGGTGGTTTTATGTACAGAGTATCATCACTCGTTCACATTGATCAAGGTTGTGGAACAGGGCGACATAGATTCTAATCTCAATCAAAACCCAACAAAATGTAATTTTTTCCAATTTTACAGACCTTAAATTTGTTGTACTCCCTTTTAATGCATTTTTTAAACCTTTTTATTTAGTAAGGCAAGGCAACAAAATTGGAAACGCAAATAGAATACTGGAAATTAGAATTACCAGAATTGATACTTAATTCTCACTACCTTAATCTAAAGCACTATCTGTTGATGGACCATACAAAGGGGCTGAAACGAATGCAGCAAACAATCGCAAAAAATATTAAAAATCATAATTTCGTTTTTTGTACAATATAAGCTACCTGTGGTAAAGAGAAAGTACAGTGTATCCAGTAGATTGCCGCTCCACAATATCTTCTCCTAAATCGTTTCTGAGTCTGGTCCACAGTAGGGGAGGTATTACGACAACGTTTTGCGAGGACGGGGACCAGTATCTGTATGAGCAGTCCAATACCTCATTGTCAAGTGACAGAAGGTCATCGAGCTCAGCTTCTGCCAGGCCATTTCTGCAGATGACAGCAATACAGAAAAGAAAATAATGGGTTGGGACGATAAAGTGTACTAACACTGGAAATTTTAAGATTTTCTTTAGTTAACAGAGCTATTGCAACATAAAGTTTACGATAAGAGACATACTGGCAGCTTTAGTTTTTGCTAAATACAAATAGCCTTGCCAAATAACAAGATACTAGATAGCTGGTTGCTGTTTTTGGATCACATTACAATGCAGTACCATTAAGCTAAGCGAGGAAATAAAACCAATTTGTTTTTCACTGAAGATAATAAATTTCATCGAGTTACAGCAATGTTACATGCTTGCCAAGACACACGCGAAAATAGTAAGTAGCAGGTTTTGATAACACTACCTTCTAACTGCTACTTGATGTACCACCGTCTATCCTATTCACCTATGTGATCAAAGAAATAAACAGGACAGAGAAATTGAAATTACAAAATGTTATAAAAACATATATAACACAAAAAATAATAGAGTGAGAGTAAAACAATATTACAAGTTTTTACTTTGACGCGACGATGTAGCCGATTGATCTTGCCACAAATAGTTCTCCGTGGACGGTTTCCAACCGTTGAAAGAAGAGAGAGATTGCCGATCTTGCTGATTGCCCGAGATGCAATGATGAAATGTCTGTGTAGGATTTCCATAGCCGGGCTTCATCAAAAGCAAGCTGTGTTTAAACTTTCTTTATATTCGGTGCAAATTATTTTGTTTGAAAATACTGCATAATGAATTTAGTTTGCATTGTAACTTCGACATGACAAATGTTACTTAATAAAGAAGATATATATTTTATCTCTGCATGGAAAAACTATGGGCATGATCAAATGTACCTTAAGAGAACAAAAGGGGCGATATCACAAGGGAAATCATTAGGGCTGCGAAAAATTAACGGTTAACCACGGTTAACCGTTTTTATGGTTAACCGTCACGTCAAATTTTAACCGTTTAACCGTTTTTTAACGTTACTTTACCGCCCACATTTAATTGGGCGTAATTGCGTTTTAATAATCTTCAAATATACATAACTCCATTCACACGTTGATTGTTTCATTATTACGTAATATAAGCAACCATTCACACGTCGATTGTTTGATTGTCAACGTAATATACGCACCATTCACACGTCGATTGTTTGATTGTCAACGTAATATAAGCAACCATTCAGACGCTGATTGTTTGATTTTTAACTCAATATTACGCATTACAATCAAAGTTATACTATGTGTTTTAAGGTGACGTTTAAAAACTATAAAGTAACACATAAATAAGACCCGATAATGCCGGTAATCACGCGCGTTATTTCTTTGCTGCCCTTTACGGCTACCTGAACTTTTTTTGCCAAAAACGGTGCCGATTTGATGGCAGTTTAAAGAAAATCGGTTAACGGTTAACCGATTATTTTTACATCAGTTAACCGTTTTTTAAATTAACCGTTAATTCGCAGCCCTAGAAATCATCAATTACTTTGTTCCTCTGTGAGGTTACTGGAGTTGTTGCTTTATGTTGTGTATTGTTTACATGTTCCTTCAATTTTAGTTGAACTTATTAATCATTGGGGGTCAAGGGTAATGTCTGCTAAATGCCTTGCCCAAGGAAAAAGCCAACTAGATAAAAATTTTCTTTAACCCTACAGTTGATAGGTGACACACTAAACAAGCTATTCAGCCAGACATAAGTATTTAATAAAACAGACAATTCAATACTAGTATGGCTGTTTGGGCATTAATAAGAGTCAATAAAACCAATTGATCATTGTACCAAGGCAAAGTACTTGGCATAACTGGTATTGAACCAAGGAATGCAGATTTTATTAACTGCTGTTGTCCGCCTACACACAGAGTATCATATTTCTATCTATGTAATTACCTTAAGAAACAATGGCTGTGGGGAATTTTCAAAGACGTCAATAATAAAATCATGTTGTTGTTTTGTCAGAGTTCTTCCAACACCATCCAACCAAGCACGGAGTATCTCACAACCAGTTGCTCTATCTAAGTTGGTCACTTCAGTGAAATTGGTACGTGGCACAGTGCGGTACAGAACGTCCAGTATCCCGAGGTCCGAATCAGGAAGTGTGGAAAGTACAATGCGAACATGGTTTGGGAGCTTCTTTGGCAGCCAGTTCAACCTTTATTACAAAATAGTTACTTTTAAAAAGGAATTTTATAGACTTCCACAGGGCTATGAAAACTCAAAAAAAATTGAAATACCTTCATTCCTGTTTCAGGCTACTGTGACTATTTCACTGCGTTCATTATTTGATTTTATATTTTTAATACAAAAAAAATTTCAACTTCTGATCAGAAAAAAAACACAAGCGACGAATTTACAGATATCAAGCGGCTGTATACTACAACCAAATTCATATATTTTAGTGAATAAACTTCTATTCAATAGACCTATTTGAAACCAGAGCAAAACATCCTTCAAACAGATGTGGCACAAGCACTATATTTTTAACTTAGATTATGTGATGCAAGTCTTTAACCAATAAGACTTAATTTGTTATTTAAGATAATCGATTAATTCTTTTTATCCCCAGAGTTGGAAAAGGTCTAACACGCCATACAAAAGAAAGGTTATCTTTAATTGACTATTTAAATTTACGTGATGCATACAGATGTGTTAATAAAGGACAGTACCCACACAGGATCCCTAATTTTGCTTTTTTACCTATGTGCACCATCTTGCTGTGACAGTTGGTCCAGTGAGTCGAGGTAAATGATGAGATTTCCACCAAGATGCGTTCCATTTTCATCACGCTTGAGCATGGCAGTGGAAGCAGATTCAAGGGTTTGGACAAACTTCTGGACAAGCGAAGTGAAGTTTTGCAGCTCATGGTATAACGGCGCTTGAGTTGGTATCAGCTCGCATACTTGAAGTATTACAGACTGCAATTAGAGCTTTGCATTATTACTGTTTATAATTTGTATGTAGTTTATACTATGCCACTGTGTGTTTACTCACTGAAAGAAATATTCTGTTAGTTCAAAAACAAAATTAAGCACTTTAACCATTGGGTTTTGGGTTCAAACCCCACGTATGACAGGAATTTTCTTGTATGTTTCCATGGTTTAACCATTTAGTTTTGATTAATTAAGTTTTATCCTCGTGTAAGGTAAATTAAGGTGATAACTGATATTATCACATGTGCAATTTCAGATTACCAATCATCACGTTCTGTGACAACTCTAAGAGACCAAAACTCATTAACTTGTAATTTGTAAATTCAGTCGATAGATACTTAAAATTAGAACCTTTGTTAGAAAAAAGTTTACCTGTAAAACACTATGTATATTGGATGAACGAGGTGAGGTGCCTAAAAATCTGTAAACCAGCGTGTCATTGGGTGATGCCCTACGCTGAGCATCGACAAGCATAGCCATCAACGCTGTTTTTCCACATCCAGACTCCCCATACGTAACAACTGGGTGATTTGCGTTTTCTCCAGAAAGTTTAGAAAGGATTGTTTCTAACCAGAATATAAAGCATTAATAAAAATTTCATTTAAAGGTAAGTATTATACAGCATATAAATAAATGAGTTGAAGATTCAGTTCATGTTTGAATCCACTGCTCGTTTAGGCCAATATCATAAAAAAGGGTAATTATGTTTACCACCTAGGGTGGGAAAATGCAGTTGGCATTATTACAAAGGCAGGCAATCAGTAAACAATAAGTGGGCGAATACTAATTTCTTTAGTTATTAACTTAAATGTCTTAATAAGCCACTGAGTCTAATGGCTCGATACAGTGGATTTTAAAATTGGTCATAATTTGTAAAACTCACATTTATTTGATTTGCTTTCTTACCTATTAGCTGAGATCTACCACAAAACGACTTTAGTTTTGTTTGTGCAAAAGCAGCATGGTGGACAACTTCATCGAACAACCAATCTGATTTGGTTGGAGATTTCTCAAACTTTCCTTCGTCAAGTCGGGAATCAATAACGGATTGAGAAATTGCGGTTTTGAAGTCACTCACAAAATCTTGACAGAACTGCTTCAAATACACAGAGTGACTTTTCAATTTCTCACTTATTCCTGGGAATGTAATACTATGAACGACACTGCTGTGATACCATAGAATCTTCTTCCCAGAGAAATTTATTTGATTAAAATTTTTATGATGAGTGATAAACACCAATATATATTTGTTAATTAAAAGCTCCGGTTCTAAATATTTTAAACTTAGATACATTTCATATAAAATGCTGTAAAAAGTTACCTTTTCCATGAGCCCACTTCACTTTGTATGTTTTAACTAGAGTAGTATTTCGTTCAGCCTTGCTTAGTTTACCAATATCAGTTTTAAGGCTGTTTAGTAGTTTCTGAGAAAAGGAATGTGTAAATGTCTTGTAACAAAATAGAAGTCACGTTTATAACATTAGGTAGGGAAAATACAGGGGTCGGCAATGCTATCAAAGCCTAGCCTTAGTGAGAATACCTTATGTCCGCAGTAGTGATGTTGATTACATAAGCAACCTCGGAAAATCAGTCATGGAGCTACCCTTATACACAATCACCCTTAAAAATATTGATACAATAACAGTGATGTTAACATTGGTCAACTTTTGTTAGATAACATGTACATTTCAATTATAAAAAGAAGACAACTCTACAAAAAGATGGACAGCTCTGTAAAAAGATTGACAGCTCTGTAAAAAGATGGACAGCTCTGTAAAAAGATGGACAACTCTGTAAAAAGATGGACAGCTCTACAAAAAGATGGACAGCTCTGTAAAAAGATGGACAGCTCTGTAAAAAGATGGACAGCTCTGTAAAAAGATGGACAGCTCTGTAAAAAGATGGACAGCTCTATAAAAAGATGGACAGCTCTGTAAAAAGATGGACAGCTCTATAAAAAGATAGACAGCTCTAATCTAATATGAAATTGAACTACCAACCCACCTGTGCCTCTGCATCCATCGCAGTTGTATCATCCAAATCCACATAATTTCGAGCTGCACTGTCCGATATATGGTGATCCAAATCACTTATCTCCCGCTGATACAAGTATGTTTGGGTGGTAGGACTTGAGAAGATACCTTCCTTTATTTCCAATTCTGTGACTGAGAAAAAGAAACATATTTGTCAGTGTTTTAAAATTTTGTCTTCATGTAATGTTTGTTTTTTAAAGTAAACTAAAGCAAAATGAGGGTATAAGATTATTAAGTTTTATTCGTGAGAATAAAATAAAGTCAGAAGTGGTTATCGCACATGCAATCGTCATATTACCGTATATTATTGATACAATGATAATCAAACATTCCTACATTTTAAGTTTAACCCATAAATCCTCTTGGTTCAGGTGTTGTCTGATAAGTACACCATTGCCCAAAAATATAACAGAACAGCCAGTAACTGGTTTCAATTCAGCACCTTTTCGACCAACGGACTACCTGTACTTTGTATTCAAAAATTTGTATTCATTACCTGATTCAAAGAAATATTCTCCTTTGACCTTTTCCAGCACATTCCTCTGTCTAGCCTCACTTGCACATTTACGAATTATGTCAGCAAGATGATGTGATGTTTCTGACCATTTCTTTCTTTCAAGATTTCGTTCTGCCGAATATTGTGGGTTGTCGTCATCAAAATGAGGGTAGACTGATGTTATGGGCTGAAGTACGTATTGTGCTGGTACAGCATTGCAATCTTTTCTGTACCTGAGGTATTTAAGGTTGTAAAATGGTGCATGATTATGGGTCCCATTTGAAAAAATGGGACACATATTGTTTTTGTCCGTTTTTTTTTTTTTTTTTTTTTTTTTCGTCAAACGCTTGACAGGCATGGCATGGCGCCCCGACATCTACCAGAAGGAATAATGGAATCGCAATGAAACTTGGTGATTTTTTAGACAACATGGCCTAGATATGCAGAAACCGAAATTTTGGGTAATAAATTTAGGGGAATTCCCCTTGGATGTTAAAAACCAAAACGGCCATTTTTTTCTAAAAAAATAGCTTTTTAGGCCATAGCACTTGAACGGCTGCTCCAATTTGAATCAAATTTGGTGGAATGTTAGTGCACTAGTCACTGATTTAACACTTAAAAGAAATAAAAAAATTACCTGGGGAAATACCCTAAAAATTAAACTTTTGCTGTTAAATGATAATTGCGACAGGCATGCTATGGCGCCCCGACATCTACCAGAAGGAATAATGGAATCGCAATGAAACTTGGTGATTTTCTAGACAACATGGCCTAGATATGCAGAAACCAAAATTTTGGGTAATTAATTTAGGGGAATTCCCCTTGGACGTTAAAAACCAAAACGGTATTTTTTTCTAAAAAAATAGCCTTTTTTGGGCATAGCGCTTGAACGACCAATACAATTTGAATCAGATTTGGTGGAATGTAAGTGCATTAGTCACTGATTTAACACTTAAAAGAAATAAAAAAATTACCCAGGGAAATACCCTAAAAATCGGATTTCGTTCTCTAATTATGATTGTGACAAGCATGCCATGTTGCCCCGAAATCTAGCAAAAGGAGTAATGAAATCGCAATAAAAATTTGACATTTGTAACAGAACATAATCTAGATAAGCAGAAACCAAAATTTTGGGTAATGAATCTAGGGAAATTCCCCTGAGATAAAAACCAAAACATTTTTTTTCTAAAAACTTAGATTTTTTGGGCATAGCACTTGAACGGCTGCTGTAATTTTAATAAAATTCGGTAAAATGTTAAAACATTAGACACTTTGTGCCAATTAAAAAAAGAAAACATTTAATTAGGTTAATTTACATGAAAACAAAGATATGTTCTAAATTTTGATTGTGGCAGACATGCCATATCGCAATGA
>CH003263.1:1528961-1587435 GCA_000149265.1 Ciona savignyi
ACTATGGGACCCATGCGTTTATGCTTGTCGAAAAAAACTACATACTCAGTGTATAAAATACAAATTGTGGTTAGGGACCCTGTAGCATGAATATAGGGTATACAACATGTGTTTTACAAATAGTGGTGGTTAACACGTGGTTGACACTCTCTAGTTTTAAAATGTATCTCACAGAAATGCATAAAATCATGTTGCAGTAGATGTTGAAGCTATGTATCATTAAAAGCAGCCCATCAATTTTTTATGCATGTGTATCAATGGGTCTCTAAAAACCACCGTTTGTGTATATACGATACAATAGTATGGGCGGGTCCACCATTGCATCAGGACCAGGAATGTAGGCCATAGAAGGCCCATTACTCAAAATCCCCAGAGCTATCATGGATTTGTGCAATGTACAATCATCAAAATTCCACATGCTCATGGGCAAATAGACAGATAGAATTGTGTGCTTTGTTTAAGTTTGTTAAATGCCTTGTCAGAGACACACAACATTGCACATAACGGTTATAGTTATCGGCTTAGGGCAGTGATTAAACCTAAAGCATGGCTGTTTCCAATTGGCATGTTAAACAACCAAGCAACGCAGCCACCAATGATATATTTATTATATGTTTAGTAGAAAACAATCTTATTTACCATGTATTTAGTAAGTCAGAAGGTGTATAGCCCTTTTCATTCGAGATGACTATAAATTTGCCAAAGTTTTGCAAAGAAATGGATGAGGGTATAGGTCTGTAGCCATAACGATTTCCTAGGAAGGCCTGGGAATAAAATCTGTATTTTAATAAACATAAAAGACTGTTTTTTGGAATTTAAGGTAGATAAAAGGATACCTCTTACTGGTATATATATATATATATATATATATATATATATATATATATACCTTTCTGTTTATCTTAATGACGTATAAAATGAGAGTTGCTGTTATCCAATTAAGCTAATTGTCACTATTTCACAGCGAAACACAGCGGATTGTTGAGAATACCATTTTTATGTTCATTCAACATAATCTACTAACCTCGTATTATTTTTTAGTTTTTAACCCCTTTAGTCACGGTGTGCTAAGTTAATTGCCAAATGACACAAATGATTACTTTGTGAGGGGTTTGAGTTTTAAACTTTTCGATAGTCTGGACTCTTCTGCGATAATCGGTCAACATAAAGGAAAACTTACTACGAAAAATGGACCTATAGACAACCGCTTGCAAGTTTTAATCTCATTGATGCACAGCTCACACGTAGAATGATCAATTAATGCTGAATCCTGGATTCCCCATCGCATATCCATAACCTGCAAGTTTAATATTTTTTAGTATCAGATAATAGCTGAACACTAAAATTTACTATAATCCAATGTTAGTCCGCCAGATTAGTTTGGTTGGTTAGTGTGTCGCCTTTTAGTCGAAGGGATGTAGATTCATAATGGTCGCTAGGTAGTTGGTTGTGTTCTTCGGTATGGCAAGTAATGGACATTGCATGATTCCAGTAGAATGATAGGTTTTATGAAATAAATGAATGTCCGAATCATGTTCAAAACACTGTAATAGCCCTTGGTATTTTCTTATTTCGGAAATAAAAATGAATATCCTATCCTATTGTAAATGCAGTTACCTGAAAATCAAGTCCAAGATTTTGACAGTGCCTTCGAAGGATTGGGTATGCATTCTCCAGAAGTGTATTCCTCTCTACCCGCATATCTAAACAGTAATATGATAACATAGACTTAAATACAAAATTCACCCACAATACCACAAGGTTTGCAACATAAGGAAAGGGCAGAGTAATGATAGCATGCATACAATTTTCTTAAAAATTTATAAATACAAACTCACCAGAAAAAGTCGAACTCACGAATATTCGTACGACATTTGATTGTTCAAGCTTTTTTAAACTAATATTTTCCCCTTTAAAAAGACTTATTCTTTCAACCTTTAATTCTTCCGCTGTAATAGTGTCGTTATTTAAGGATTCGGGCATTATCATAGGCGAATAACCCGATCTTGACGGCAAAGGTATAACGAATAAACTCTTTCAATTGCTTTGGAGGCATTGTACAATTGTACTTACCGTAGGTCAGGTAGATCAGTTTGTATGAAGTTTTGTTTACAGACCTATTGTGTTATGCTCATTGTTGGATTACGGCATGAATTGTGCGGCTGGATTGATATGGTAGGTCGACGTGAGGAAAATACGTGCGCCAATGCAAAGCGGTAGGTAACCCGAAACCGTACCGGCGTAAGTTGATTTTGTCACCAGACGAAGAATCAATAAATTGCATGGCTATGTGAACACACAAAACACAAGAGACGAACGAACACGAAGAAGGGAACAGTTTATTTTTAATTGTTTTACAGCACACGCTGGACAAACTGAACGCAATTTAGCAAAAGGGCTATACGCAAAGGACAATAAAAGTTTGTATTCTGATTACTGACAGCACTAGAATGAGCACTTGGCCACGCATTATACTTTTTGGTGATTCTTTGACTCAATTTGGTTACGATGGTCTAGGATGGGTATCAGCAGTCAGTAATCTCGTTATACGCAAGTGTGACGTCATTAATCGGGGATTTTCCGGGTACAACACCGACTTTGCAGTGAAAATTCTGGATAAAACGCTCGACAAAAGTCTTTTGCAGGTATATGTATGCATGAGTTAAAACATACAATACCGGTATTTAAAACTTGCCCTTTTTGCTACAAGCTAAGAATGTTGCAGTTTTAATTTTTAACTAATTGTTTGATAATGAAAATATGTCAAACTTTTAAATGTAAATATTTCCTAATATCATTTTTTTTATGAAGAACGTTGCAGCTATCACCATATTTTTCGGGGCGAATGATGGGAGCCTGTTGGAGCTTAACAAACACCAACATGTACCATTGCTGGATTACCAGTCAAATTTGAAGCTGATAATTGATCACTGCCTCAGTCATGGAGTCCCAAAGGAAAAATTAATCATTATTTCGCCACCTCCTGTAGAAGAGACGGTATGGTTTACACAATAATATAGCTGATGTGTATAGTCCCTTACTGAGATGTTTTCGGGATGGTACTTGTGTGTAGTCCTTTACTGTGAGGTTTTTTTAAATGGCTGTACTTAAATCATTATTTGTGGCCAATATATTGTACAATAACCAATACATTTAATAATTTTTTCAGCAACATTTTTCTACTCACAAGGATACAAATAACCATCTTTCCATTCAGAATCGCTAGTAAACTTAAAACTTTTTTACCAGATGTGGCTGCAGCATATGAAATTTTTAGGAAACACAGCAGATTCACCAGATCGGAGACTTGCAGTTGTAGAAAAATATGCACAAGTTTGCAAAAAGGTTTTATTTCACCTTCAATTATGTGATTTGTTACATTTTTTTTCTTAGTAGTTGGATATTTACAGTTGTCCGACAAATTAGTCAGGTGGTTTAGTGTGTCACCTTTCAGCCTAAGGTGCGAAACTGGTCGCTAGCTAGTCAGTTGTTTACCGTGACAAGGAACTTAACGGACATTGCCTGAACCCAGCGAATTAATGAGTTGTACTAAATTAAAGGAATGTGTGATCAACAACACAATAGTTAAGGAAACCCGATGGTGGGCGCGAGGTGATCTGACAATTGCCCATGCAAACCCCCTTGTTTTTTCCATTAACAGAAATAAAGATTAATATCCGATCTCTAACCTTATTTTCCTTTTCAGGTTGCAAATGAAATTGGCTGCAGGCATGTAGACATGTGGGCTGAATTGATCAATAAAGATCTAAAAACTCATCTTAGTGATGGTCTACATTTTTCAAACGCTGGAAGCAAGGTTTTAACTGCCGCACTCAGTCCAATTATAGTGGAATTAACAGAACATTTACCAATCCAACTTCCGCTATGGGACAAATTTGACTTGTAACTTGTTTATTTCTAAGTTGGTATAGAACAGCATATAACCATGCATAATATATAGTAATAAATTCACAAAACTAAACAGGAAAACTGCTTGAAATAAAACTATTTGGACATTTATGATCAACATACAGTAAAAAATATACACAATATATATATTGGATTCTTAAAAATGTTGGTTTTACCAGCAAAGCGAAATCTTTTAAAAAAATCAAGATTTATGATTAAATTAGTGTTAAGCAATAGGGTGCGTTAAATTGTACGTTGGAAATCCCAGAAAGCGTCGAAAATTGCTTCTAATGCTGTTGCATTTAACGAGGACTCAGGAAATGGTTTATTGAATAGTAGGGGTATGCATGTTGTGTCGCTGTTCACACTAATTGCACAAACTGCAGACTGCATTGCTGAATCGAGACAGCGCAGAGATAGTACTTGGGATGAAAACAATTGATCCAAGGAAGAAAGATTATCTGCTACCAGCTTCAGAGGAAGTCACCGGAACTGGTGCATTGGCAGAGGATTGGGCAAATTGAGTCTCTGCCTCACTCGCGTCGGATGTTGCGGTCGATCCGTGTCTCGAGTTCGAAACCTCACTCTTTACAGACGGCTGTGTAGAATTTCTGCATAATGAAAAACTTTTAAATTAATATGGCTGATGTTGCTAAAATATTGGCCGTGTAACCTAGTGCAAATAAGAGTACGTTTAAGTTCTGTCTATGGGAGGTAGCATTTAAACAGTGGTGTGGCCAAATGGTTAATACAGCGCTTCTCAAAGCGCCACAGGGGTTAGCTAGGTGCGCCACACTTGCATTTCCTAAATTTACGACAGAGTGTGCATAGATCATAAACTACTAAATGGTTAGTGTCCAGTTCGTTCTTTTCCATTGTAACGTTAGTTTTACATTAACTTTCGAAAAGCCAGAGCGCTCAAGAAACAGTAATTTCGTTATGTGGAAAATTCGGTGATGAACTAATTTAAATTAAACTTTTAATTCCATGTTTTTTCTAAATTGTTTGAGTCTTAGCATGTTGTTTTGACTTCCCATGCAAGGTGCGCCCTCTTAATTGTTCTCAGATGCGCAACGAGGTCAAAAAGATCGAGAACCACTAGGTTAATGGGACCGAATCTCATTTTACCAACCGGTCAGCTCTGTAGGTTAGTGTGAAATCTCTTAAACGCTACTTACAAATCTTCATCGACGTGTTTAAATAATTCTGTGTCTGGTAAAGTGGTTTGTTCCGTCTCCCCGGCAACCTCAACTCCATAACTGACTTCTTCTTCCTCTATTCCATCTTCAGGATCAACAAACACCGCTTCCAAGGTTATCGAATCAATCTAGATGGTGAAATATTTTTCCTTAAAATTTTTTTAATGATTGTCGCTTTGTAATATTTTTCCAAATTGCTGAGCAAACTACTGATTTATTGATTTTAATCAAAACACACTGAACTTAAAATATTCATAAATTGTTTTACACAGCAGGGATAAAACTTGTTATTTTGTATACATGATTTAAAAGGACACCATCATGCTAAATAATGTTTATATGGTTAAACACTGTTTTTCAAGTTGTTCATTGTTTTCACAACGAGGAGAGTCCATGGTAGAAAAATCAACCTCAAAGGGACCAGGAAAGTGGGCCCAAATGGTGACTTCCAATAAGCTATCTTCTTCTCTATTATAAGTCATTTAACTGAATGTTATTTCACTGTAAGGGTTCAATTTTTCTTTTAATGTTACGCCTATGCTGTCCTGTATAAACTACCCTTGATAAAAAAAATAGTGATAATGCTTTAAGTGCCTTGTTGCAGTTCAACCCAACTGTATAATACTGGGAACAAAAATCTAAACCATATTTTCAAAATAATGACAGCGATGGCCTCTGATGTTAATTAGTATTAACGGGAAATAAATGTTAATTAAATAAGATACTAGTATATCCAAATTATCAAAGCACCTAATATATGTCATGTTGTTTATACTGAAAAGCATAAACTCAATTGGTTTTGCTAAGTGTCATTCTGGTAATGTTATAATGCTTAAATGTTTAATGCATCCTGTTTAAGTCAAACTAAGCAGAATTTTAGTACTTATGTCAGGCGTTCCACTGGTTCAATTTGCACTATGTTCAGGCCTTACACTTCTAATGTCCTATTCTTAATTTTACTGGACAGTTTCCCACCTTCCCACTTTCTCTCCTTGTAGTTTACCCTTATGTTGATACCAAACACCTTTCCAACCTGTTGAGACAATGCGTCCACTGCTTCTTTATGCTTAGCATGGCGGAGATCAATACCGTTGACAGATAGAATGGCATCTCCAACATACAAGCCACCTGTCCTGTCCACAACCGCACCCTCATGTATTTCCGATACTAAGATAGGAACCCCATGTTCTCTACCACCCTGATGAGGTATTATGGTTTTAGAACATTATTCCTGGGGCAGGATTAAGGTGGGTGAGTGTGCATTTAATATTTGATGCATCATATTACAGTGCACTGAAAATATCATAACTTTACTGAAACAAAATCTTGTTTAAAGATTATTTCATGAATAGTGCACAAGACTGTTTATTGTATAATAAAAATTTCACAAATTTGTTTAAAAAATCTAATTTTAGAAAATTGATATTTTAAATAATTCTATATAAATGACAGGTTCAATGTGCTTACTGTAATAGAGATTCCCAGCCCTTCTGATATGGATTTATTAATGGTTATTTTTCGCACTTCTCCAACACCGTGGCTGCTTACTGCCACAGGATTCTGTAATAAACATCCATGAAACAATAGCCAGATAATTAAGTGCTTTATATTTCCTTTGATTCAAATGACACATACAGGTTTAGCTATTGATGGATTGCTGAAACGTCTCCAATATCTTATTTACACTGTTTACAGTGTTTAGTGTTTGCTTTACCGTACACTTTTCTTTGAGGCTTAGTTTAATTTTTTATAAACATGTATTTTTCCATTTTTATTTTATTTATGTAGGTTTGGCAGCCACGTCTAAATATACTTAAACTTAAAATCTGATTGGTTTTTATACATGTTTTAACGACTGTCGTTTTGCAGTTTTATTTTTCTTGTTTTCCAAATTTTTAACAAAGTTCCTGCTTCGTGTTTTCTTTGAAACAAAAAAGTAAACTAAACTTTACTCTATGTATAAATAGAAGATCAACATAGCTTGTCAGTTGTTTACAATCAAATTAACTAGAAAAATAATACATGACAAAGCTTTCTTTTTTTCTTGGAAGTTAAGCACCGTTTTAGACTTTAGTAAGTGTGAATGTATTGTTTAAACATTTCGCTGTACTAAACACAGGCTAAATTATGTTTATTCTCTTGTATTAAAACACAAGCCTTTAGGTTAATAACACTACACAAATCCTGATACATCTACAAGTTTACACAGTATTTTTAAAAAAACAATCTAGATAAACGGCAACTGTTGAGTGATTGGATTCAGATCTCAGGCGCAATATGTTTAAAACGCCATAATTAGCATGGTAGATACTTTTTTGTAGTCCGAAAAATTCCGATGTAACACTACAGAATAAAATTGTAATAAATGTAACTGTGGAAAATGTAATTGTGTTGTGATTATATAGTTGTGAAGTATGAAAATGAATATTTTTTTATAATAGACATGCTGATAAATATTGTGGCATTAAATGTTTCATCTTTTATGTGTTGGGTTATTGTGGTTTTGTGCATGGTTTATTGCGGTTTTCATGAATACTTTACTATGAAATCATCAGATTATTAATTAGTGCTGCCAAGGGTGTAGTAATTATTACTTGTGGTACCATAGAAAATAAACGGAAACAAATACAATATATACCTGATGTTTTTGTTGTTGTGGTAGTTTGTTTGTGCCTCTACATGCTCTGATAACGGTTTTGTGGCGATGTAGATGTATCTCAGCTTCCAACTGATGCCACATTTTCTCAAAGTTAGGAGGCTTAATGTTCCTTCCTAGGAGTTGAATTTGCTGTATCCTGATGTAAACAGATGCAATGTTTGGTTAATGGGAAAAAGTTACAAAATTGAATTAAATAGTATTAATATGAATGTTACAAATTAAACATCGCCTTTAACTAGACTTTTTTTTTATTTATTATTCTGATGTTCAAATAACAAATAATTACTGTAGCTTATGCAGTTTAACCTAAAAGAGAACAACTTTGAGTGGAAACACAACATTTTTGACCTTAAGAAATATATTCTACATGAAGCAATAGATAAGAACTAGTACTAACCTTCCAGCAAGTTCTTTGTCCAAATACTTGGCTGCCAATCTTGCCCCATAAAGTTCGCTTTCTAACGCAGCCACTTTTTTGGTAATTGCAAAGTTATCCTGTTTAAGATTGTTGATTTCTTCATTGTACATTGCTTCTTTACGAGCATCCATTCGAAAGGCTTCCAACTCTGTGTTCTATTTGGAATTTTTGAAATTGGCAAATGGCAATAAAGGGAACAAACTTTTTAAATTAGCTATCTTAGAAAGTAAGTTTAAATTATTTCTATATTGTATTGGGTACTTTACAATATTTTATATGCAAACTTTTATTTTATTTCATTAATTTATATTATTTGAATCTTTTGGACGCTCGCCGATTTTTTGTTACATTGATTATTTGATTGCATGATTTTCTGTACAGTTAAGTTATATTTTAGTTAAGAGCTAGTTTCTTTTTGACCATCATAGCGTAGACTGTGCAATAACAATAAATTGTACCGAAACGCTACATAGACAACACATACATAACACTCCAATAGGGCCGTAAAATTTCTTAGTTGAATTAATCCCTGTTTAAAATTACCACTATTTCACCACACAACAAACCATATTCATATTGAAAGTAAAAATTAAAAACTCACCAGTTTATCGGTTATTGATTTTGGGTTGAAATGAGCATCTCCTGAAGTCGCCGAATGAAGTTGAAGTTGCAAGGCGTGCAGTTGACGAACAAGACTTGAAGTTTCTACCTTACCAGCTTCGTAATTTGCTTGAGCTACAACTAACTCTGCCTTTGTATTCAAAGCATCTGCCTATAATTGGAAATTGCAATGATATTGACATGCTAGTAGGGGATTTTAAATCATGATATTTAAAAAATTAGTAAAGGATCGTCCACATATTGTTTCATATACACAAAAAAATAGTTTAATTAAACCAAATTAAAGGACAATTAAACCAAAATAGTAAAAGTGGTACCAATAACTATAGCCCAATGTAACACCTGAAAGGTATAGTGGTGTAGCCTATTGTATCTCACTAATCTGCAGTATGTTATCACCTCAAGTTTTGCATTTGTCTGTGCTGTGGATTGCGTTTTATGACAAAGTTGAGAAAAACACGAGCTCAGGGTGTTCATCTTCTCCCGGGCTTCTACTATATTGTCATCACTTTCATCAAATTCCACTTCACCAAGAAGAACGTCAAGATCAACGAATGCTTTATCAAATTCCTTTTCTAGAACTTCCAAACAGTGAAAGGTGGCCGCAGCATTCGACATTTTTAAATATCAATGCAGTTAATGTAGCCTAAAGGCCTAGAGATATAACTGTTAAGAGATAACATACATGCATTAACCAAGTTGGTAATTCCGCAAAAAACAGGGTATTTAAAACACCTACACGCCTATAAACATCCACGTACCAGTATGGAAAGCATGGCAAGTGCACCCGCGATATTTTTTAAACTATCATAAATGCACCCGAAAAAAATCGTAAATGCACCCCTGCTAACCTGCACTTGCTATGTAAAAACAAACCATTCGTCAACGATTAACGCATTTAACGCAGCCCTAATACGACTAATCGTACGCATTCAATGAAAAGCACAGTAAATAAGCTTTCCCTTAACCCAGAAAACGTTGATTAAGCATTAGATGCGGTAGCGGTCAGATTAAATCGCACAAATAGTCTCGAACACTGATACGTACGGTAGTTTACCTAAATCGAGAAGGAAAGCGAACATGTTTATAGGTTAGTTATCGAAGAAAAATACATCAGTGTTCTGTTTAAAATGCAAACAATTTATTTACTGAGCTATTAAGACTAGTTTTAATCCTAAACCTGAAACTCTAATTTAATTTTATCCGTTAGGACTGGATTAAATCGATTGAATAGTCATGGGTACGATATGGGAATTCACATTTCAAAAAAATATGGAACATTAAGTGCTTTCCAGAATTGATTAATTGATGCAAATTTAAAGTCCAAAACAGAAAAATATTATTTATTTTACCGTGTATTTCTATTTCGGCCGTCTATAGGTTTACGAAAGTTCCAACAGAGAATTGACGATAATATGTAACGTAATTGCTAGGTATATCTGCACCATGCATTAGGATCGTGCACCCGGCTGTCGGAGTTGTGCACCCGGCTGTCGGGGTTGTGCACCCGCGAGATCTCGTCGAGATCTGCCATACTTTCCAGACTGGTCCACGTATCGATAACGTTAACATACCAATCTCACTGTACCACCAGTTTAATAACATTTACCAGACTATAGCTTAGGGTGGTATGTACATCTATACCAACTAAACAAAAACCAATCAAAAATCGTTCGTTTAATTAAAATCTATACGTTCAAAAACAAACAAGTAAACAATTTAAATAACCGTTTGATGGATTAGTACACGGCATCTGGTGCAATTACTTTAAACCGAGGTTTTTGTGTACGTTGTAAATCTAATATTCACAAAGTATCAAACATAAAAATCAAAAAAGATCAAGTTAGTTAAAAAATAAAGTTGGTGATACGTTGTCAATTCTCAAATTAAACACGGAAACCCAGGTTGTTGGTTACAACTTACAGTATAAACGTCACTGTCGGGCCGTCATAAGAAAGGTAGATGATTCATATAATCATATCCTATATATAGTATAGTCTTCGGTCGATATCTTGTCGGGTATGTGTTTGGGCAAAGCACAGCGGATCTTGCCCGAAATCAGTGGAGTAATGGGTTCAGTAAAAAGTATAACAATGTTTCCATCGTGTTGCAATAGCTTCCGTAATTGGATAAATGTTTCAATACATGGATTTTTTAAAAACGGTTATGGAATGATGACCGTAATAGAAAATGACACATTCATCCACGAAATCAGAATTCTACGTCATCAAATCTCGCCAACTTCACAAACAAGAGAGCTGTTAAAAGTTTATAAAAACATTTAAATGCATTCCACATGCCATCACTTAGTTGTTATTAACATTAATTATACCATAATACAATATAAAAAGTATTCAGCCGTTTAAATATAACTTAACCGCAGGATTTTAACGAAGTACAATAAAAACTTTTTTCTGACGTGAACTCGTTCATGCGAAAATATTTAGAAATTAAACAATCAGTCACTTTGCGGTTGAGTTGTTTCACAGTGAGCGAGAGTCGAGACTGTTTAGGATTTAGGCATTATACTGTTAAGGCAAAGTAAAAAAATGGAAAATTCAGTTTTATTTTTATATTAGAATTTATAGGACAACAACGTATATTTAAATAATTAGTTTACGTAATTTGTTTAATAATATAACGGTTTAAATTGGTATTTTGCGCTGTTTTATAACCCAATACGCTCTCTTTACTACAGACGTTATTTTTTGAACATGCGGCGGATTCAAAGATACTTTATATTACTGTGTACCATTCCTGTACCTCTCTTTTTATACATCTCTTACAACCCACGACTTTGCTGCTCGGCAGAATCAGAATCAAATAAAAGATGGTTTTTCATCGACTCTATGAATTCACTTGCTTTGCAATTTTATGTTCATAAAGACTCGAGCGAAAGAGTGGAAGTAAATGTTTTACCTCAAACTAATGTAAATAAGGTATGTGGTGTTTTATTTATTTTATTAAATTATTTGTTTATCTTATAGACCTATAAACCATACACCCTTTTGATATTGTCCGGCCGGTTAGCCTAGCGGTTAAGTACGTCGCCTTTCAATCGAAAGGTTGAAGATACGAAACTGGTCGCTAGCTAGTCGGTTGTGTCCTTGGGCAAGGCACTTTACGGACATTGCCTGGACCCAGCGAATTAATGGGTTCTACTAAATTGAAGGAACGTGTGAATCATACACAACACACTGCAATAGCTCCGGTAACCCGACGGTGGGCGCGAGGTGATCTGACGATTGCCCGTGTGATAACCCCCTAGGTTTTCCCATTCACGGGGATAAACATGAACCAAAGAAATTTTTTGTAATGTTTTGTTAGCATACAGATCTAATGTCGTTAGGGTATAATTAGAATGATGAAATTTCAGCAAATAAACTTTTCTTAAAAGCTTTATATTTATATTCTGTTTATACTATGTCTAAAAGTTAAGTTAAAAAAAGTCACACACAAACTTTTTTAATGTTGCACACAAAGGATTCAAGAAATTGCCATGCTTTCTGGATTAAAAGGCTGTAAAGAGAAAATCTTTATATTAAAACCAGGCTACCCAGTTTCACCTCTTAGTGTGGGTTTTTTTTCTTTTAACAAGGAATCGTGCTTATCAAATGTCGAATACCAAAAATTTTGGATATGACATGTAAATAACATTTTTTTCAGCAAGAACGAAACAGGCTATTTTTATAAAAACTGAACATGCTAGCCATCTTCACCATACATCTCATAGCAGAAAACCGCACATTTAAATGATGTCAAATTTTTGTTTGCCTTTTTCTTTTAAGTAAAAATGAGTGGAGTCTAGTTTTTCTTTTACCTTATACACATGGTACAACATTGTTAAATTAAGTACATATTTTCTTGCAGAGTTTTCAAATTAATCACAAAACAGCAAAAAAGACCGTTCAAAGAATGTGCAATCGACATAAAAGAATTCCTCATTCTTTAAAGAGCCTCACGAAGAAACAGAGACGAATCACTCTCAGTCATTTAATAGTAAATGATGAATACAAGTTTATCTACTGCTACACACCAAAGGTTTGTGTAATTAATCTAAATTAAATGATAACAAGCAATAATGCTGTGACTACTTTCACAAAACTGAGAAGTGTCACGCGCTATCTCCGTATGTCCATTTACAAATGAGTTGTTGGCTTAACTCCAGCCATTTTAAATTATTGTTTACTAATTTTTTTATATATATCACACACAAATAGCATTAACTAATCTAAATCGCATGTACATAAAATGTGATAACCAACTCTTATACAAAACAATGTCAGTAAAGAGAGATTTAATGCATCATGCATCACAATGCTCAAAAATCCAGAAAAAATGCCTTTAAATGGCGATCCAAGTTCTTTCTTATCTGGTTATTGTTGCCACAATAAATTGCAGGGTTATGCAGAGCTAAAATAAATATTAATCAATACTTTCTTAATTTAAATAAAACCAACTCTGATTCTCAGGTGGCTTGTTCAAATTGGAAAAGAATAATGAAAGTTTTGTACGGCCAAATTGAGTTGGCTGAAAACATTCAGCATATCGACCATGCACATGGGTTTAAATATCTCAGCAACTACCCTGAAAGTGAAATGGAGGAAAAACTAAAGACTTACTATAAATTTATGTTCGTGCGGAATCCTTTAGAACGTGCACTGTCCGTGTATAGAAATAAATTCAATGATATCGAAACTTTTCGACTGCTATATGGCAGTGAAATTGCGCGGATGATGCACCATGATTCTGAAGAACAGGTATAAATGGATTTTGCAGAAATAGATGTCTTGTTTTTTAACACCACTAGTTTTTAGCGATTAAACCATATTTTAACTTTTTTACTTTTCCGAGTCTTTAAGGTATATATTTTTGTTGTGTAATTTTGGATTTCTGTCATTGTGGATTATGTATCAATTAACATTATTGTAAGTCTACATGTGGACACAAGTGTGTCGTTTACAATCTAGAGTAAATAAGTTGACGTTTATAAACTTCTTTTGCCATGTTATAATTTTTTATAAGTATTCAACCTAATTAGTTTTAATTTTCACAGTACCGGGGGAAATCCCCTGGCGATGACATCAGCTTTGTGGACTTCATAAAATACATTACATTTGGTGTTGAAGTCACTGAGATGAATGAACACTGGACACCGATGTCCACTCTTTGTCAACCATGTGCAATATCTTATGATTTTATAGGCACCTATGATAACATCGAGAAAGAATCAGAGGTAAATATTTTTTTAAATTTGCCTAGGGCAACTGTGTTGAAGCAACCGTATTTGACCTAAAGCAACTGTTTTTGAGTCACCGTATTCGGTATTCGACTTTAGAAATATTATTTATAATTTTGATAAAGTTGGTGGAGCAATGGTGGATATAATTTTTTTAGATGGATAATGTGCAGGACACAGAGATGCACAAGGAATAGTAATGTATGGGAAACCTAACGATACATCTTTTCTTCTTGTTACATTTTTTTAAATTAAAACACTTTTTAATTAATTTCTAGATGGTTTTAAGAGCCATCCATGCACCCCCAGACCTCCATTTTCCCCAGAGACAAAAGTGGTACAACCCAACTACGAACAAGTACATGGAATATTACTTTTCGCTCCTGCAGCCCGCACTTTTAAGGAATTTTGCACTAAAATACTTTGCCGATTTTAAACTGTTTTCCTACCCTTTGCCAATCAATGTAACATCACGATCTGAACTTGGTCATGTCCCTCAAAATTGACCTCTTTTTTACCGATCTTTACTTTTCTCCAGGGAAGACAGTTTGTATTGTTTTAGGAAATATATATTACCCTGTAATTATTTGAATGTAAAGAAACCCTTCATCTCATCATTTTCTATTTCTCCTTTAAATACCCCAGCTTTATACAAATTAAGCTGGTACAACTGTGTTCAAAACCTTTTTTAAATCATGACATTTTGGTACTTTTTTCTATAGTACTTTGGTACTTTTTCTATGGAGACCGAATAGTAATTTACACATTTGACTTGTTACAGAATGTAACTGGATGACGGTATTAAAAAGAATGTTTGGTAATGAAAGTTAGTTAGATTCTGAAATTTCTTGCATGTCTTTTAAGAACATGACTAATTTGAAGTTTGAATTTTTATAAATATAGATATTTTTTGTGCTGTTTGGGTAGATCTAAATTTAGATTTTGAAAGTTGCACAGTGAAATTACTTGAAATCCATATTTCATAAATCAGAAAACCCCTGTTTTCATTTTATGTGACTGTACCAATAACAGTTCATGTATGTACGCTTTGGCTTTTAATTAAATTTGTAAATTCAGGATGTAAACATTAGCACTGCCCTGTTTGAGATTCTCGGTCAGTTCATGCTTTCGAAAGTTTGTTACATGATGTTAAGTCTAATTTTTCTACACATCTGCTTTTACCAATACCGGTCCATTTCAAAATAAAATACTGCCATTGTATAACAGCACAATTTTACTCTTCATATTGGTACGCTGCCTATTTGTTCTAATGTTCGCAATCCTTGCCTATTTTTTTAAATTGTCATTTGTCATTAAAATTTCATTGATTTGGTTAATCTGTTTTTCACATTAATAAGAGGAATGTTTACACTTGGTCTAAAAAGGACCGTTATTTCAATGTGATGTCCCATTAAACAAGTGATACAAACGGAAGTAAACTCCCTAGCTCCATATATTACCTCTCCAGTGGAGTGGGGTTTTATTACGATGAAAAATAAACATTCTTTTTACCCTAAGTGCAAACATGGCCTTTGTGTTATTACCTTTTGTTTGTCCTAGTATTACTTCCTTCATAATTTACACTTTACCTCAGGAGTGCTTCTAATCTTTAACATTCTTTCTGTAGTATTTTCTAATGAGTTTTGAAAATTTAAACTTACTCGATAATCGATTCAATACATTATGTATATATACCAATCCTGTTGCTCGTTGCCTTTTTTCTGTCTGTTAAACAGGCGATATTAAAGTTTTTAACATTTTTCTTTTACAGAAATTTATGTATAACGATTTTTACACTAGAGAAGCTAGGTTCTTAATATAAATGTTGTAAAATGATGCTGTGAAAACTAAGAAATCTGCATAAAATTTTACAATCGTCATGTTAAGTTTACTTTGGTAAGTTTAACAATAAAACATGGAGCTTGCTAATTTGAATATATTATTAGCATAATTAGTAAGTATAAATTATAACATAGAAAGACAAACTATTTACTTATGTTGAGCTTTTAATGAAAAAAATTAAGATAACTTACTCCTAATTCCCGATAATCAGATTAGAATGATAAAAACAACTTTTTACGACAATAATAAAAAAATTCAATTGTCGCAGCTATGTATTATATACATCATAACAATCCCTACTTTAAACCTGAAGTGAATACATATTAATCCTGATGTAAACAACTAACTCCACCAAAATGTGTTTTATTTGATTTGTTTCTGGCAGATAATAGAGAAGTGTGGGTGTGGTGGAGATGTCCCATGCTAGCGATGATTATTTGGCGAAACACACGGTGTCGCCAGAGGTTAAAAATATCTCTGCGAAGCGACTTTACCGGTAAGCTCATTTTTATGAATTAATTTTTCCATCATACATCATGGGAGCCAACAAGCAATTATCTATTTTTACAAAGGAAATATGATCAAATAGTCATTTTTAAACAAATAGGCCTACCAACCAAATTAAACAAAGTCGATTTTTCAACTAATAATAACCAAAACTTGAGAACTTTCAAATAGTTGCTCCTTTGTAAACTGCTGGGCCCTATAGACTATTTAGATGTCGATTGCGTTTCTGCATTTTTAATTTGCTTCAACAACTAACATTTTTCTCTTGCATCCACAGTCGAGTTGTAGAATGTGTACGGAAGTTGGATATTGGTCATCAGCATCGGAGAAGCTTGATCAGCCTTTTCCACCCGGAACAAGTGAAGTTAAGGTGTGTATGGAGCATGGCCAACGTATACTTGAAATTCCTGTAAAATATTCTAAAGAAAAAATCTTCAGAAATGTAACATTAACCCCAAATTTGAAATTTTTTAAAGTTTGTTATGCTTTTATGTTTCTAGTTTACTTTTCAAATGCCCAAATAAAAGAAAAAAGCTTATATATCTTGGGTTATTGCCTTTTATTGTGACATCAAAACACATACTTTTAAAATCAGAAATGCTTTAAAAAACTTAAGAAATCATTAAAGCTACCAAGAAAAGAGCATTAATTATAATATAATTACTTTTAATCGTTAATCTCACAAAAAAGGGAAATTTTACACCGACATTTTTCGTTTTTACTAACAGTTTTTACTAAAATCAATACTTGGACAAATCAATAAAAGTGTTGGAAGCAATAAACATTTAATATATTTATGAATGTAATATATACAATTTTAGTTAGGTTCGAAATTTGTACTGTTTTTCGGATACTTCACCTTAATTCCAGGCACAAGTTGCGTGAGGCTTGTGAAAGGTTGATGTTCACGTATTCGAGTGACTACGGCAGGAAAGCAGAGGAACTGTTATGGCGAAAAGTCTATTATGATGTCATACACGCTGTGAAAAGTGGTCGGAAGGTCGGTGGGAATTTAGGTATTGGGTATCATATTCGTGGTCTTGGCATTGCTTACGGCAGAACTTTTTGGTTGTTAAGTCTTGTTGTCATTTATATTCTGAAAACTGGCATGTGAAGAAATCCACAGGGAAAGTTTATTGGACAATTCCCATTGCAATACACACAGCCATAGTTCAGTTGTATTTTATTAAGTTATTATAATGTCTGTGATGCATGAAAAGGCCAGGATATATTATTTTATTATTTTGGGCATTGACAGTACACTAAACAGTTTATTTTTATAGTTTTTAAATTATATTTTCATAAAACAAATCATACCTTACAAATAAAAATAAACTTTTTAGAAACTCTAATATTGGTATGGCAGTTAAAATGGTTATTCAAATTTTCCACTTAGTTTCAATCCAACGCTCCTGGTGCACTGCAGCAGCATCATCTGCAGCCACATTTCCGGCAATTTCTCCACTCGGCCATCGGATATTACCACTATCTTCTGCTGAGGCTGCAATCCAAGGTGAAAAATGACCTGGTTTGCATTGACTTCCCATTGGCGGACAAACCATTGCAAAAGGCTGTGAGAACTAAAAACATTGAACAGGTTGGCAGTAAAATTTGTTAATCTTAACATTGACGCCAAAATAATTTA
This sequence comes from Ciona savignyi, assembly GCA_000149265.1. Classification (NCBI taxonomy): domain Eukaryota; kingdom Metazoa; phylum Chordata; class Ascidiacea; order Phlebobranchia; family Cionidae; genus Ciona; species Ciona savignyi. The sequence goes on from CH003263.1 coordinate 1,547,001, forward strand.
TTCGTTTAATAAACCATTTCTTTTTAATACTGTGCAGAAATTCGTCTATAAAGCAGTATTTTTTAAGCATATCAAAGAGTCTATGACAGGGGTGGGCAACATACGGCCCGCGGGCCGGGTCCGGCCCGTGAAGGGATTTTGACCGGCCCTCAGACTGTATCTAACAATAGCCTGTAATGTGGCCCAGGTCCGGCCCGCTGTCTGTATTCAACCACACACTAATGTGGTCTGACGCATCATTCCTTAAAGTTGCCTATCGCTTTTCTCTTACCGCACTGTTACTGCGAGCTGGTGAAATAAACAATTACTTTAGTGAACAAACAATTGCATTAGCACACTTTTTAAAGAAACAAAAGGTCAAAGCAAACGGCGTTGTAAACATCACCCATTGCTGGATACTTGTTTAACAACGTGACTGTTAGGGTGGAATTTTCTTTAGCTGTTATTAGTTATATTTAAATTCTAAATATAAAAGTTTTTTTTTAATTATTAAGGATTATTAACCATGAAATATCCTAAGAAGCGTAAATTTAAAAGAGAGTGTCGAGCATTTAACAAAGATTGGATACCGAAATATTTTTTACAAAGATTGGCAACAAAGCAGTATGCTTACTGTATGGTCAGAGTGTTGCGGTATTTAAAGAGCATAACATTAGTCGTCATTATTTGACGAAACATGGAAACTATATGGCAATAATTTAGTGAATAGATATGTGGTTAAGTTAGTGAATATTATTCATCTAATAATCCGGCCCACCAAAGACTTTATTTTCCCACATCTGGCCCGCCGACTAGAAAAGTTGCCCACCCCTGGTCTATGACATCAACAAGTACACGAAAGCACGTTAAGCAGCAAATTTCCTTGGTTTTATCTACCAATGTTTTATATTGCATGCAGCCATGCTTTCATCAATTAATATTCTTTTAAAAATATAAAAAAAAAACTTTTCTTTTTAAATACAAAATCTATAATCTAAATACAAAATGGTTTATTTTTCCACGCATTTTTCTACAAGGTAAATAAATATCTTGTAGGATGCAGAGCAGAAAGAAATAGAGAGTTGGGTGAAATCCACGAGTTATAAGATTCTTGTTTGCCTTGGAGATTTAAGTGAGTATGTGTATAGTTGTTTAAGCTGTGCAGGAAAAAAATAAACCCTTCTATTTACAAAAAAAGGGTATTTTATTTTATTAAATGTATGCATATTTCTTTGGGATTGAATTTTTTTCTTTTGGATGGAATGTTTTCTTTAAATGTATGTACTGGTCGATGATTAATTACCTACCAGTACAGCTTTTGTAGACCAAATAGGTTACTGGATTAATCCTGTATGACCACTTGCTTTAACTTTTGTATTCCTGGGCAAAGCACCTAGAACAGATGTTACCTCGATCATTTGTAAGATAACACCTCATTCTGAATTACAGAATTAAATAATCTCAATTCTAGTCATAATAATAACTGTAATTTGCCCTTCTCCAGCAGTTTAAATAAGTTTTCTGTCCAACAGGTCGTTACCAGATAGAATTTGGTGGTTCAAGGTCTCTCCCGAACCGATTTTATCAGTTAGCGTTGCTGAGCAAGCCAGGAATGGGCATGCCGCACAACCAGATCGCTACTTTAGCTGGTCATCAGTCTTGGTGGGGTCTTACTGCCACTTATCATTACTGCAGATCGTAAGTCAAATTATCATTTTTTGTAGTAGAACATTCAAATGCTTAAATAAACCTGTATGTTTACATTTTAAGGAAGTCTATTGCTGCAGAGCATGTGGGCTTATCCAAGTTATCGCAAATATCTAACTCAAAAGTAACATTTTGGCCTTGGGCGTAACCACTTCCATACTGCAATCAGAATTAATCTTTGTTAAAACCAGTATATATATATATAATTTGTATTAAAATTAAAAAATGCCTTTATTTGGTGAGACCAACTATCAATTACTAAAACTTACAGTTAAATGTTTTGTGTTTTAATTTTATAATCTTCACTATCGTTCATATTTTAAGACAAGTCGTCATGAAAAATATGTTCTAAATAGATTAAAATTCCCTATTTCAACAGACTACAAGCGGAGCACAGTTTTGCTGGAGCGGAAGGAAATTTGCAGAAACTCTTGGATCGAAACAAGAAGATGTTTTACCAACTGCCAACCGATGCATTGGACGGGGTGGTCACTGCACCCTTTTACAAGTATTAATTAGTGTTGCAATTTTCGGTTGTCAATCTAGTGACTTGCTGGGTTTTACAGAATCTATAAAATATAGCAAAGTCTCATCTCTCTCCAACACAAAAAAAAAATTTAACGAAAGTGATTTTTAAATTGTGTGTTTTATCAAAATGTTTGTAAAATAACTAAAAAAAAACACCATAAAAGCTAACTATAGGGTCACAACAAATTTGAATAAGCCAAAAAACATTTGATTTATGAATTTTAACATACGAATATCTTTTTTTTTACAAATACTTCAAAATCTTCACATCATGCTGTCTGTCAGACATGTTTTTCTCCAGCATAATCGCAAACATTCTTAGCTCTTTTACTCGTTGTAAAAATCAATCTAATTTAAGTCTTATTAACAGAAAGGAGCACACAAGGATATTTGTTGTTTCGTTCTTGTACCTCTGTGACTTGTTACGTCCGAAAACCTATGCCACAGATGTTGAAATCTCGGGTAAATATATGTTGTATTAGAGTTCTATGAAGAATAATTTGTATTTGTAACGAAAGTTGATAATCGTCTCTTTTCTGTGGTTCTGACACAACTACCACTTTCTCAATTACATTTGGTGTAAAACAAAGATAATGCCCTGCCCTCCATCTGGGCTGATTCTTGTACATTTGGCCAAGGTTTGTGCTTTAAATTCTCTCATGATATTGGAGTGGCCATTCCAATTTTTTTCGTCAATTCTAATTCTGGATTCTAATATTCTGTATAAATGGATAGGATGCATCTTCATATATTTTGCACCAAATACTTTTTCACATATCTTGGTTTACATACATAGAGAAACGAATAAAAATCTCCCAAAGAAGTACATCGACCAAGCACTTGTTAACACAATATAACCAACGTGTTGGGTTTTTCCTATAATACCTAATGAAAATTGCATCACACCTACAACTACAATTTCCTGCGTTAACAATTTTCCGCCTAGGTCTATGCAAAAGATTGATCGACGCCTTACACGTTTGTCTGAGCAACATGAGTTTTGATGCGGAGTTCATTGAAGAGGACGCTATTGAAGGTAACGCGATAGAAAACACAATGCAGCATTTTATAATGTCAAAATACGATCTTGCAAAGAACGATAAATACGAAAGAATAAGTTTGCCGCAGAAAACAATGTTTCACGTATTCAATGCTTTAGTGGTGGAAAGAACACCTAACAAAATTGTTAAGATAATAATAGTTGATTTCGGAAAACTATGATTGAAAGTTAGTACTTGTTACTGAGGTGACTCTTTGTTGCTGTCAGCCGAGGCAAATGGACTGTTTTAATTAAAATATTGAATAAAAGAAATACAATTTTGCAATTTAAATCAATAAATGAATATCAGTATCTGAAAGTCGTATAAAAACAGTCAAACTTGTTTTAGAAGCTTACCAGAGCCATTTGTAATACAATTTGTCATGACTTACCCTTTATTTAGCAGGTGCCCAAGATGTTGCCACTTTGGTACCCAACAAACCCTGCCAAACAGGCCGCCCATGATTCAAGGTAGGCTTTGAAAATGTTTTTTTTTTACCCTTCAAAAATTCCCCTGTCACCCAGGCATTCAAATAAAAATGCTGTAACCTCAATTTCTCCCACGAAAACGGTGGACCACTGGAAACAACACAGATTAAACGGCGACTCTCTCTTTAAGATCTGTGTACTGTGTTTGATCAATGTGCATGATTTACAGGTGATTTACAGTACCCACGTTTGATGTTAAAATTAAAAATGTGATGTTAAAATTAAAAAACACATATTTATAAAATTGATCTATGCTTTGTGGTAAGGAATCAACAATTCGTTTAAATCTAATTCAAAATCCTCCTATAATTCTAATTGAACATTTTCATCTGAATCTAAATCGGATATTACTACTTAATTACAACAATACACTGTAAAGAAATGTACCACCTTTTCTGTACAATTACATCAGTTAATTTAAAGCTTGCATCATAAATTTATAAAACAAACATTACAGGCGTGCAGATCAAACCGCTCATCTGCTGCAATTGCATTCGCCTTGGCGTTCTTTTCTCATGTTCTTGGATATGTTTGCCAACAAGTAACCTTGCAATTGAAAGGTAAAGACTTCTATGGCATTTCACAGCCTTGCTGTGGTTTTTAATTATGCTTTCGATCAGTTATCAATCTTTTTTTAAAACCGCTTAAAGCTTTTATTCAATTTAAAATGAAATATAAGTTGATATTTAAATGGGATAATTAGTTACAGAACTTGTCATTAAAGTTAAATCGCACAGTTTGTTGGTCTGATTACGTTGATATTACCAGATATCTGGCAGATATGTCCACATTCTGTATGGCTTCTCACCGCTAATATGCACTATTTATATATCTGTGAATATCATTCAACTGAAATTGCTTCAATCCAGCGTTTTCTTATTTTATTTAGTTGGTGTTGTCATGTTTATTAACCCAACTGTTGACAACTGGTACCCATATGTAGTGTCCCAACTTAAATAACTCATATATAGTAATAGTAATAGTAACCCAATCTTGGACAATTGTTACCAATATTTAGTAACACAGCTGTTTAAAACCTATATTAAGTATAATTGTTGTAACGAATGTCAGTCAGTGTTTTAATTCTTCTCGTGTTGTTACCAAGGTTAATGATGACTATGTTTACAAGTATCCAAATACAATAACAATTCCATTTAAATTATAATCCATGGATAAAATATATCTCTGCAAAATACAATCTGACCAACTCTAGTTACGTGGTCTGTTATGAAAACAGTGCTCTTGGATGAGATTGTATCTTGTAGTTGAATGATATTTGATACCTCAGATGCTGATAAAATCGACACTGGAGACAATTTCAATGGAAATGGCGACATAAAGGCAGATGGTAGGTATCTTCTCAATATTCTTAACTTCATAAACATTACCCTGTTATTTTAAAAGTAGAAAATGAATGGTCTTGTGGTTATTGAAGTTTTATAAATAACATCTAGTTGTTGCGGATTTTGTCATAGAAATACCAAATGCAAGCTTTGTTCTGGGTTGGATTCTAAAAATTTTTTTCTGCTGTGCTTCTACAAAGTATTTACAAGAAAAATCACAATTTTAAGTTTAAAAGAGTGATTAGCTTTAAATCACAGTCAACCTAACTCCAATGTTTTAGTCCTTAACAGATGGCCAAGTATCGAATTTCTTTTTTCTTAATCGATGCCAAATTTTTTTAAATATTTTTACAAATTTATCACTTTCATCCGCAGGTGATCACTGGGCTCCGACATCGAAGAGCAAAAAGATGAAATCTCGGATGCTGAGCAGGAGGCGAAGAAGAGTATCGGGAGCGGAGGATGGGGATTTGAGTGAGGGGGAGGATTCAATCGCTGCTGGGGATCATGGTGCGTAGTGGATGTTTAATCGGAAAATTGAACCAAACTATATTCTGTGTGTACATTACATGTTCTATCTGTGCCGAGTTGTTGTTTTATCTGTGCCGAGTAAAATTGCATGTTTCAACTAGGTTAACTATGCTTACTTAACGATTATAGTTTTGTATGTTTTGTTTCAGAATGAACAGTTGCTGGTAACATTAATCCATCATTGTGTTTTCTTACAAATGTGAACTTAAATGCCGTTTTTTTTAATCGATAAATATAATTCTTCTACAACTAGGCATCATAAGTGTCTTATTGAAATAGAAATCATAGTGGTTTGCGTGATCCTTGGTATCTGCAAATAGCGTTAAATCTAACCCTTGATTTTTTTATTTACATGAATATACATATTTATCCTATCCTATACTAGTACTCTTGTATTTTTGGACAGTGGTTTCAGATGCAAAATAATCCGTTGTATTTCCATGCAGCTGATTCGGACCACTGTGCATCCACATCATCAGACGAGGATTCATCTTACTCCGGATCAAGCTGCTCCGGCACCCGCCTCAGTCAGGAGGAGCTCTCCTCCCAGGAAGAGGAAGATCACTTTAAAGTGGATGCTAAGAAGGATGTAAAGGAGAAGATCACCCCACCTACTCCTCAGCCACAAATAGCAGTAGAGAGCTTGCAGGATCTCTCAAACAAGTTGTTCCAGGTGTGAAAATGGAGATTTTTTTAAAGAAACTTACAAAATATCACCTATATTGTACAACACGCTAATACTTTATCGATGGTAATACATACAGACATTTCTGTACGTCAATTTTCCCATATTTGTATGATGTTTTGAAAATATACTCCTGGTAACAGTACAAAAAAAACTTTCGAACAGTGGTCCAGCTGGTAAATTTGGAAACCAAGATAGGGGGGTCGCAACCAGCTAAGTTGGTTGCTTTTGTGTTTGGCAAAGGCACTAGTGCACATTACCTGAACCTTGTGGTCTAATGTTTAGATTACAAAATATAGATAATGTTTTCCCCATATTTCACACCTTTAAGAGCTCTGATAATCTGTCTGTATGCACAAGACAATCTGGAGATAAACTTAATTGGAGATAAATATATCCATCTATCACATAATTATCTTCTATTTAAATTCAACTTTTTTTCTCCAGCCAACCCACCGTCATAAAATAACACTAGCCCCATCTTTTCTCCAACACCTCTCTCCAAGCAAACCCGCCGTGAAAACCCCAACCCCTAAAATCCCAACCCCTGAAGTGATTACCCCTATCCCAAACAATGAAATTGAAAAAGAGAAGGAAAGTGGTAAGCTCGTTAGCTTTGTTGTTACTTTTCACCACTAGATGTTGTATGGAGCCATGAGGTCCATCATAATCTTAAACAGTCTTGAATATTAACTGATACTTATCATTAGCATACGACACAAGATAGAGATTGTATAATTACTCATTATGTTCTGATTGTAATAAGTTAAATCTCATATAAAAAATATTATGACTCATACTAACACTGCACATTTAGATTCGACTGAAAACACTGTGGAAATCGAAGAAAAGATAAAAATACTGGATTCAACATCTGGTAAGCACTTTAAGTTTAAGTATTGAACTTTATATCTTGTTTTTAAGAATAAATCTTGTATTGATTTTGAATTTATTTTCTCGCAAACAACCTCCCAAATGCAACCGAATTTAACTGGTACTCTGATATTATGTTCCGTGGCACTTTTGCAAAGAGGCTCAAACACATAATATCTCTTCGTTAAATTTATTAATATTTTTCGTTTTAATACATTAAGAAAACTTACTTTTATTTAAATTTTGATCAAAGGAATAACCAAATAAACGATTGTTAAAACTGGGAATCTTCCAACATAATGTATGGTAAAGAAGGACTTAGTTGCATATAGATAGAAGCAATAGGAACAGTAAACCATGTCATTCAACTGACATAGAACAAATAGAGCCTTGATAAGCAGCAGAAATATATTAGTCTCTAAAAGTGATCAGAGCATTTGTTTATATTTTATTGTTAAGTTTTATTCTCAATTTGTTTTCTGATAAATCTTCAGGACTTCGCGCGTTGAAAGTGATGTCACAGTACCACTGTATGACATCATCGATCAAGCTGCTTGCCGACTGGTTGTCAGCGAATGAGGGGATAGTAGCGGCTTGTGCGAAGAGTTCGCGGGCTTTGTGGAGTCGATTGGTTCAACTTGTCCAAGTCCTGCCCACAGAGAAGCTGATGTTGGAAATTGGTTAGAAATGAATCATTCTTTATTAAAATTCTAGAAAAGTTTTGAATGTCTGTTACCTCTGACCGTTTATAAGCATTAGTATTAATGTTTTACTTAATTATAAAGTTGGTAAAGTTAATTGACAATTAGAAAACAAATGACCTAAATAAATACACACTTATGTAGAAGAAGTCACGTTAGCCTTTTTAAAATAGTTACACTTTAATGTAGATTTGTATCTTCAGAATAGCTTAGTAAACACTCCACATTATCCACAGAATCTAATGTATGTAATAAACCATTTCCATGTAAGTCTAAAAGGTACGGTTATCTCATCCAATTTATACCAATCACTTTTTATCAACAAAGTTCACTATGAAAATTTGTTGTTTTTTTAATCTTCAGGTGAAATCCAAAATGACAAATTGCTGAGAGGTTTCCTGGAAAAACTGGTGCCTCAGATTAAAAAAGAAGACCAAGATACTCCTGATGCCGAAAATGGTATTTTCTTTAAATAACCAAGGTTTTTATTCAAATTAAAATTAATGCCGTATTTTTTTTAGAGAAAATACCGGAAAACCAAAGCAAGGAAAAAGTAATTGAAAAACAAAAAGGTATTTTGTAGCTTAATTTGTGGAGTAGATAGATGGAAGTGGTAATAAGGACCTTTTTTTGAACTTCCTTGTACTAATGTACATTTAAAGTCGTCTAGAAATTTTATAAAAAAAATAAAACCAAAATGTTTTCATAGAAGATTTATTTAAATATCGTGGCTGTGTAATTAAGGAATGGTGTCAAACTGCTCTTGTGGGGCAAGGATGATTATTAAAACAGTTAAAACATAAAATAATTGCCATAAATAGAGCTGATAACTTGACTGTGGCTGGTGTTATCGACAGCGACAAATATGTAAGTAGTGAGTTTTCCATATCAATCTGTCCATCACGCTTAAATTCCAGACGAATCATCCTTTCTGACTAATTCTGTGTTCAAAACATGCATCATAGATTAACTGACTAAAATATCATTTATTAAAATTATCTTCGAAACTGCAAGTCACCAAGCCAGCAACCCCTACATGGAAGCAATGCATTGCCCTGCCGGAGGACTGCTTGGTTGCCAAGATGAACGCTGTGAACGACGCATGCGCCAAGTCGGCGGTTAACGCCTCGTTCCCGTATAAGGGCCTCACAGATCTGCAGCAGGTAATTTATAATGCACTTATTTATGGTACTTGAAATATGAAATATTTGGAACTAAAACAGCAGCAAGTATTAGATAGGAAATAGCTTCAGTATCCTCATGGTGGCTTGAGGTAATCTGATGATTTCTCGAGTGATAGCACCCCCTTGCATTTTCCAATCCACAAGGTGATTGTGCAGAATTCTATATAAAAAAGGTTTTAGTGGCCCAAGTGTAACCCGGCTTGACACGAGTGTTTCCATCGATCGATTCTTGTCTACACTTACGGTGTTATTTGATGGCCTGTTGTATGATGATGGCAAACGCGAACAACCATGTTCATTGCAGCAATGTTAGCAGTTTTGCTTTCAATATTCGTCTAATATCCTGTTGCATTGCAGAGCGTGCTTCGTACGTGTCGACTGCGACATCTCTGCCGATCACTCGCTGCCATGGAAACCATCGAGATTGACGTGATAGGCGATGACGTCACGATCGGCGAGGAACATTTCCACGCTCCTGACGAAGAAACGGTTGACCCCCAGATGGAGCTAGAGGTGCGTGGTCAAAATTGTGTAACCAACCATTTCACAGAAAATAACCAAAATCGGACTGAGCTAAGGTTCTAGTTGTTATAGGTTCTAATCTAGGCCCGGTTAATAAATCAATACGTGTAATCACGGAAATATGGATCAATTAACGCGGTAACCAAGACCTAATGAGCATCAAAGTGTCCTCTATTGATAATTCTCGTGCATTAGTTGACATACACAACTTTAATATATGGCGTGCAAGTACACTCTCTATGTGGCATATTTTGGCAGTACAAAAGCAGTTCGAACGAAATGGTTAATATCAGTATATGTTTCACCGTAACATGGCAAAACGTTATCAGGTTGTATGTATTACTATTACACAACTCAGTCATCATCCTTCAATATTTACGATTGGACGATTCCAGTAAATAAAACGTCACTCAAGGTTACACGGGCTTACCTCGCTTATTACACTGTGTGGAAAAATAAAGCCTTAAGACGTTTCGGTATCGAAACAAACGGGTTTGGCGCGCTGTGTCAGAGAAACAAGTGTGGTAAATAACGCAGTTCCTAAGGGTCACGTCCTAAATAACTGGATTTTACTTCGGATTGCTCGTCCAATATTTGGTGCGACTTCAACTAGATCCGCCTGTGGTAAATACGGCGGGTGTGTGCAGAGCAATATGACATCGTTTTAGCTTCGAGCGTTCCCAGATGCCATTAACCGCAGGGCCTTTCTCCGTTTTATAAACCCGGATCCCGTTTTACGGCCCCTTGGCGACTGATATCGTCGGGAAAAATCCTAGCCCCTCCTTGTGCTTTTTACAGCTTTGTTTTCCGTGCAATCTCGCCGGTATTGCAAACACGGGCGATGGCCTGGGCAAACTTGCTTGGAGGTTAACCAGCAAATATTGACCGGCTGGCGTAATGCTTTCGCGTCCCGCCAAGCACCGCGCCCCCAAAGCCATTATGCGACTGTTAGCGGACCGAGGTCCAATATTTGCGCGGCGACAAAACCTATCGCCGTGTAATCCAATTGCACAATGGGATACTGAAACTTTCGCCCCGCGCTGTTTACGTTATGGATTAGAATGCATGACGTAGTCACAGTCTGTTCTTAATTTGTAACGCGACTTAGAGCCGATGACTAAAGAACTAAATTCGTATTTATAAAGACAATTTCCTGAGTAACACACCTACGCTAAATCGGGTCTTTTTAACCACCATAATTCGTGTTGTTATTAATGTATCGCGATTATTACCAAACTGAAAAGAATGTTGCTGAACAATCGACGACCAAATATGAACATTTCGTCATAAAAAATCCTTTCTCAACAGAATAGGTCGTGGGTGGATGTTGTGGAAAGAACTGTAATTGTTCTGAAATAATTGAGATGTGAATTTTTGATTATTTGCAATCCTTAACTCTAGTTATACGAGTCTTTGCTTTAGTTATAGAAAAGAATATTACCAACCATTGTCTTATACATTAGGTAGATATAAATAAACCATATAGATATAAATTTGAATAAAAGCGAGTATTATTTTTTTTTGATAGTCAATTTCGGTACCCGTAGCCCAAAATGGCGGCGAAACATTCCGACCATTAAATTATCTTTCATACGAATGTTGCGCTAAATCGGACAACCATGCGTTAAAGTTGAAATTTCACAGCTATGATAGAAACACTCCCTTCTGCGTGTTATCGCCGCTATCAAATTAATGCACGCCTTGCTTTTCCCGACATACAATTATTCAATTGTTTTTTTATCCGTCGAACCGCCTTTTTTTGCGCTTACTGTAAAACACATTAGAGTACCGCCATTAAACCGTTAAATACGTCAAATAACACGAGCGTCCCTCGTTTTCCATGTACCAGGAAACGCGATTACACTTATGAGTACACGCCGTTTGATGTTCGACACGGGTTCACAGACCCGCCAATATTTATTCATTCTTTCGCGTCTATTTCAACGCCAGCAACAACCATCAGTGACATAGTTTATTTTCCTATGCTTACAAGGCCTCCTGTACTGTATGCACAGTCATGGTAAATACGATTTGTAAGACTGCCCCTGATCGATCTGCTTTAAGCTAATCGCACTTCGATCGACCCGTTCGCTTCGCTATGTTTACCGTACAAGTTTAGTGTGCTATCCTGGATCAATTTATCAGCCTAGTTAATCATGCAACACAAATAGCTCGCTTGTAGCGTGATGTTAATAGGCAAACTGCCACCAGTGCGCCACTGCGTGGACGAATTCCAACCCATCCAATGTACTAGGATTATGACTCGACCACCAAACGTGTATACAGTACAACACTTAACTAAGGAAAACTAACTGTAACCTAATCCTTTCCGATAACCCCAGCCCTTACCCCCGTGCCAGTAGTTTGGTGTACGTCTATCTTTTTTAAAATCTTTTAGTTGTCCAACTAAGCATTTGGCATACCCTTTGCGGTTAAATCTGAAGTAGCGAAGTAGGTAACATATTTAACACCAACTTCCTTATTTGGGCATAAGATCCTCTATGTTTATTGGTGGCATTTAAGAATGCCTTTTTTACCTGTAATTACCGTGGCAGTAATCGTTCAAAGTTTTTGATTGACAAAACTGCCGCTGTGTTTAGTAAGGTAGAGCGGTAAAAGCATTAAGCTGAATTAACAATCTTTCTATCGATTGATAATGGAATTGTGCTCCATTTCGTACCGTTCGAATATGCAGCGTGCCAATTTGGCTTCGTACTTTCCGCTCAGCTGGCTTTTCTGCCGGTGCTAATCTTTTAAGGTGTGTCTGCGGTAACGACTCCGTGTGTGACATTCTGTTGTGGCCACCACAGGCGGTGGAAGCGATGCGGAAAGCGCGGATGATGAAGGACATGGCAGCCTCGCGACTCCGCAACGAAGTCAAGCTTCTCGAGACTTCGCTCGGAGCGCCGAAGTCACGTGACAGTGCCCTCTGCCTCTACCTGGTGGTGGACACGTCCTCCATGTCGCTCGAACTGCCCCACATACGCCGTTTAGTGGCCAGCGGACGCTACTTCATCGTCATCCCGAAGACAGGTGACACATTTGATTTCCTGCACCCGATAAACAGTGAACCCCCATCCAGCCTTATTCCGACTAATTCCTTCTCTTTTCCAGTGATCGACGGTTTGGACGCCATCAAAAAGGAGTCGCAGGGCGCACGAGATGCGATAAGGTACCTTGAGAACGAATTAAAGAAGGGAAACCGGTGAGTGAACCTTATGTTTGTTGTTACGAGATGCGGATTTATATTTAGCCTATCACGCTCTCGGCGTGCTTCGCCAGTCGTTAACCTTTTTTGATAGCAACCAAAGATTGGTCACGCCGCTCGATCAATGCCCAGCGCTGGCAAAATACCGCGCGGTCACACCGGAACAAATAAGCGATAATCTGCGGCAAATCGGTCAGAGCATCGCGCCAGATGCGCCTTGTTTACCTTCGACGCAATCTCCAACACCGCATCGGCTTTCGGCGACCGCACGCTCGTTTAGAAAGCTCATCCCGTCGTGTTCGTTTACACCCGTCCGAATTTTAAGACATGTTTTTCGCAGCCGACCGCGACATAATCTCGCCTGGCAATCTCACGCCCCTCGCCACCGTCTCTCGACCGCCGCGGCTCCCCATTTAGCCCGCTCGTTTTTCAACACTTGTTTAGACCACACACTCCCTCCTAGCGTTATCTGGTAGGCAGTGTTTACCTTCCATCCCGTTCGTCCGATAATATGTTGTCCCACGCCGGGGGAACGACCGTAATCCGAGGATTGATGCTTTAAAAGCGCAAGTTCGTCAGTCTCCTTCTACCCTGTAATTTGTTGCGAATCCCTAAAAGCGTTGATTACTCACCGCCCTTCGAATTACGGTGTAACGAGGCGTACGCTATGCGCTGTACAGAAAGCGACTGGGCACAACAATAGAGGACTTTTAAAATCGACCTTAATAAGACGCAGGTCGCGGTAACCTTGCTTAATCGCTCGCTAATCCGCCTATTCAATCACACGGCTGTCGATAGCACTTAATTGAGAGATAATCCCGGTTTAGATTCATCCGGGCTCAAAGCAAAGACGAACAAGTACCGGGCGTGGACGGGGAACCTCCGAAACTACGCCGAGAAGATACTGACGCATGGTGAGACGAATCATGCCATTTTTAAACCGATTTACCCTGTCATGGAAACAAGAATTTAATATATCTTAAATAAACAAATGCGTAACATTATCTTAACTAAATTAACAATACCTTAAATAAACAATAACTAACCATATTTGTGTCCAGGGTAAATGAAAATGTATTAAAAGGTTTCGTTAACTGTTATCTTGAACTCATTTCTTTCCACAAATCAAGTTTTAACGGGCATTGTCAAAAACTGTGCACACAAAATATATTGTTGCAATACAACCTGCTATTACAGTCTGTTGCCAATGGGTATACTTAATTTATTTTGGCCAACTGTCCATCGGCTTATGCAAATGGCCATAAATCGACCGGATCAAGGACACGCGAAGAGCCCCTTTCTTCTCAGGCGAGATTTAAACGCGTTCTGTGTCATTTCCAGGAGGTTTTATCGAATCGTGGAGTGCTGCAGGTACTTAATACAAGGCGAAGCTAGGAAATCAGGCACGGATGAGAAGGACCATGGCGGTATGACATTCAAATCGATTTGCAATTACCTCGCATTGACTGGTCGCCAATACTGGTGACGCAATACATCAACTCTTAACGATTTCGATCCATTAATTTGCAGATATGGTGACGATACTAACGTGCAGTCGAGAACAGCCTTCTAAACACAAGTCGAGCGCAATCGCTGCCGCAAAGGCTGTTGGAATCCAGGTTAACAGTTTCGAGCTGTTTTTGACCATATTTAGTGTGCTTTTTGGTGCTGATACGATTTTGTTTGGTGCCGATAATTGATAGTGAATAATGGGTATAAAGCACGTTCTATAACTCGTGGCTGGCAAATTAACCGCGCTTTATATCTTGTTTAACCTAATCCGTATTGACAGGTAAAAAGTGCTACTGTCTTCAGCAAATCTCGTTCAAACAGCCAGCATTGAAGGCGGGCCTTAAAAGTCACGCTACAGCGTCGTCCAAATTTTCAAGACTACTACCAAGCTGTCTTTATTCCTAATTGTTTTTAACTTGAAATGTGATTTTACCACGCCGCATTTGGAAATAATAAATAAGAAAAAAATTAAGATTTTGCCATCTGTTTTTGTGGGTTTTGTTTGGCATATGTCAGCACATTTTTACAAGGCAGTTGTAACGCCTTCATCTCAAGTTTGTGCAGAACCCCCAAGGAGATAGAATGTATGGCTATTGAAATGTCGGAGATATTTTATACGAAATCAGATTGAATTAGTTTTCAGACCGCATTCATGCTTCTGCATTCACGTTCAATTGAATGCCTCTTCCGATGCAACTTAGCGCCGACAACACTTTCAAAAGGAAAGCTGTATTGAATCAACCATAATCTCGCGGTTCTCAAGTTGTTAGCTCCATTCATGCACGATCAAATGGTGTGAAGTCCGATCCAGTACATTGTACAGATTTAAGTATTAATTTGACCACTTTACCTCCTCTGTCAGTATGGGTCGTACTACACTTATCTGTCTCACCATATCAAGTATATTAAATTTCTGCCGTGTCTTTTAGTTTAAAAACGGATAATTAGATAATCTTAAAATGCTTTTCTTTCATTAAAAGAAGAAAAATAAACTAAAGTAAAAAATAATTGTCCACGGGCAATGCTTTTATGAGGAGCGGTCTCCGCCCAGTAATTTCAAACGGGTACTTTCTGCATTGCATAATAATTAAGTTTACTTTATTTTTATCTTCAAAGGACCTGTTTTCAAATTATTGATACTACTGTAACAATATATCATTAGGTCCAAATTAAATGTCCATGTTGAACGCCAAACTTTAAACAGTAAACACAAAATTAACAAAGTTTTTTTCGGCGAAAAATTTGCCAAATATATTTCAGTCAATGGCTATCGACAATGTCAGCGTTTGTGACGTCACATAATCATAAAAGTGGGATGGGTGGACTATTATTTACCACATTCACCACTTCTAAGAGCGATATAAAACTGATACGTTTCCTGTTACATTTCTTTTAGCTCTAACTTTTTGTTAAACTATTCCTCGACTGGTTACCATATTTTCTTGAAAATAAAAATAGAAACATTTGAGCCCTTGAGTATTATTAAGTGAAGTATATTTTCTGGAAATGAAAGATAAAACTTCCTAATAGAGGGCAGATGGTAACCTCCCAGTAAAAAACCCACTGCAATTGCTCCGGTCTCCTGACTACGGAACACGTGGTGAAATGACGTATGTTAGCTTATGCAACTCCGCGTTTCCCAACATAATGACAAACAATAATTTGATGGGTTATACCAATTTGTAGGAATGTCTAAATTATACAACACACTGCAATAGCTTCGGTAACCCGAGGGTGGGCACTATAGGTAATCTGTTGATTACCCGTGTGTTAACACGATAACACCCCTTGCGTTTTCCCATTTGTAGAGATAAGCATGACTATCCTATAAGAATATCATATCAGTATCCTTGTATGTTTCGAGTCGATTCCGGATGTATTGGTTTATTACCGCGCCATCGGTTTTATTGTCGGTCTTCGGTGTCGCGATTCGCCGCTCCACGCGGGTGGTGACGCAACAATGGATACCCGTCATAAAACAATGGCTTCGCGCGTCGGGAATCCACAGCCGCGACGCGGTGCGCGATCGGACTCCGTCAGCAGCTGGCGGCCACTTCCTTGCTTCTGAACCGATCAACAATTAGTGATTGAGGGCTGGGCCGAGGACGGGGCCTTTGTTTCCCACCAACCCGCTGATTGCCCGTTCGGGGAAATGGGGCAGAAACGACACGCCAATCAAAGGCTCAAGTCGGACAAACACAAAACTTGATGGAATGTTAATCATCATCATACGGTCGACCCCTCGAGTAATCCGTTGCTTATTGAATTCAAGCTAAATTAAGTGGCTTCGCCTCCCAGCTAGTTTGCGGCCAATCAAGCCCCCAGGCCGCTACACTGAGAGAATTTTAAGCGGCCGTTTGAAATTACAGCAGCATGCTCGGATTTCCCAGCATTCGTCATTGCCACCGTTTCACCTGTCAGTTTAAACGACGCGAAACGGAGGGAACAGGAAATCTCGCCACCGAGCCTCCCGCCTTCAAACCGCTCGGTTTTGAATAACCAAAATAATATTGTGTCAGGTATAGTGAAAATATGGTTGTCGGTTTTTCATTTGGAGAAATTCATATTTACTTAAGTTTTCGTTGGATAGTACCTCTTTACAAGTTGGTAAGCATTCTTAACATTGTGCCCGGCTGTTAGCGATAACTGTGCCAAACTGTCACCTTTAATTTCGCAAATATCGGGAACAAAGCCGAGAAATGAATTTATTGAGTTTTCCCTGCGGGTACGCCAACGCAGTCAATACCGAGCGGAGAGAGCTCCACGTGGAGTTGATTGACAGAAGAGCGCGACTCGCCCATACGGGCGATGATTAGTCTAGCAGTTCACTCCACGTGGAGCTCTAAACCGCAGGGTTTAAAGAAACGAAAGAGCGGAGAGCGCGGCATGAATCGAGCGGTGGCGAAACGCCTCGTGTTGGGTTTGCGGTGCGTCAGCCAGGGCGGTATTATTGAGGATAAACCGAAACGAACAGACAGCACTGCTCTACGGCTTTAATACACAGAAACCAGGTTTTAGGGCGGGTTTATCAGGCGAGTAATCAAGAACAGGACGTCTATTTTTCAGCTTATAAATTATTGTTTTGTTTTTGCTTAAGAAAGAGGATTTTACCCAAATAGTCGTTCCTTTCTTTGTTTTGTACAGAAAACGGCTCGTCAGTATACTTATAATGTGATGTCTGAAAGCCTATAATGTACAGATTAAATGTTGTTTACTACAGAAGTACGCGTTTTAAGCGCCAGCCTGGTTTGGAGGCGATATTTCCCGCCAGACAGTTGGCTATCGCCCGATGTCCCTCAGTAATTTCGTTGCATTTTCAGTATACACCTTGTTTCGCATGTAGTGCATGCTTTAGCTTCTGCGCAATTCAAAAAAGTTTTTATCCTCGTGACCAGAAGACGTAAAGACGAAGGATATACGCCGACCAAGGGACATGTTCCCGAGCAGACCACAAGTAAGAATTCCCTATGTTTCTGCATAGAACTTCAATATAGAATTCAACAATGCATAGAAATTCAATGCATAGAATTCAACAAGTAAGAATTCCCACTGTTTCTGCATAGAACTTCAATGGCAGTTTGTCCAGAAAACAAACAAAAAACAGTTGGAATATATTTATGACAGTAGTTGATGGTTTAACATTGAAATTAGTTTGATACTTGGAAGTATAATTCGGGCAATTTCTCTTGTGGGATGATTCCATGTTCCCCTCGGTCAAAATAAAGCCCGAAGGGAATTTTGAAATTAAATTTATTTCGCACGCCATGCATTATACATAACAGGACGAGAATAAATGTAAGCAAATAAATACACGGGAATAGGAAAGTAGGGGTCGGAAACACCAGAAGTGTGCCAACCCCACAACGCACAAAGTATGCCAACCCCACAAATACCTTCAATCATGTGAATTGTAAACATCTAATATATTGAGCATTGCTTTCAAGTATTTATTTTTATATTTTTTACCAAGATAAATTTCGGCCACATTAAAATCTCATTAAAACCGTTTTTACATGAAGCGGTAAATGAATCGGTCGCGTAGTGCACCACCATCTTATGATATTTTCTATACGAATAAGTTTTGGACTCTATTATGGGTTCCCTAAAATCATTTTTGTAATATGCAGCGGTATATGAATCGGCCACACGACCGTTCTTCAAAAATTAATTTTATTTCCAATGTACCTTGCTTCACCAGGCGCCACCTGGAGCGGCACAGCCGTTCGGGAATGCGATCGCTGAAACATGTGATCGAATAAAAGAAGAGTTCAACTACTTGCAAGCCCAGCACCATAAGTGGGTATCCTGATCACACACATATATATATATAATTGTGGCTTTTTAACACGAGGAAACGAGAAACTATACCCGAAACAGAGAGATACTAATTCGACTCATTACCTTCCTAACGTTAAGCCATAGCAGTAAGATTACCTTCAGCCCGAGCCTTATACTTATCTATAGTTCTTAACTTTACGTTTAGTACACGTTTTCCCTTTTAAGTTCTGTCCGTTTTTCTCTGCCAGTGCTGATTATAGTATAAAGTGTAGCAACAATTTTCAAGGGCAACGAACCGTGATGAAACCTGGTATTTTCATTTCGCAACTATATACACTATCAGTGGAGCAAAAAGCCCATGGGCTACGTACTCCGAAATGGCAACTGTCGCCCCCACAAAAGGCTAGAAAGTTAAACCGTAGCAATTCAAACCCATCGAACAGACGTGGTGATCGTGGGTACAAACCGGATCTAAAGTTTGCTTTTGTATTGGAATGTAGAACTCGGTAGTACACTCAATTTACCCGGAACAGCCCTATGTACAATCAAATTCATTTAAACAGATGAACGGCCGTATTTGCTTATTTGTATGGTGTATATTTATTCAATTACGCACATCATTTGTGTATGTAGTAGGTACTTAGGTAAATTATATTTCGTACTGTATTATTCCATATTCAGAAATTGGCTTATTATGAAAACAAAGCATTTTGGCCTATGCCGTGTTCTGCCAGCCGCTTCCCCCTTCCGTGTAAATAAGAACATTAATTATACATCACAGTCTGAAAATGGACAGAGAAAAACTGGCGTCGGAAAAGACAGAAATGCAACGGCACTACGTAATGGTAAATGAAATCAATTGAAAATTTGATGCAGGTACTAAAACTTGCACCTTTGATTTGCAGTACTACGAGATGTCTTATGGACTCAACATAGAGATGCATAAGCAGGTAAGGCGTATGTTTACTAAATTTTGTTTTTCGTTTTATTTGAGTTATATTATAAGATGTTTTATTCAATATCAGAGGTAGTGTCAATAGATTTAACCTCTGTACCAAGTTGGAAGTCATATAGGACTAAGTACCTCCCTCCTGTTTTAGATCTGTCAACGCCCTGTTTCTTGTGTGTATTTTGTAAAGTTTCTGATCGTGTTTTGTTTCATGTTACGCAGACGGAAATAGCCAAGCGTCTGCACGCCATCATCTTACAAGTGATGCACTACTTGTCCCAAGAGGTAAGCCCCGGGTATCAACATAGTAATGCCACCAAGGGAGTTTCCTTGACATCATGCACACCAACATACGGTTGTTTTGCATTGCGGGCGAGAATGGCGTATAGACTCGGGTTGCCTACGACTCTCCATGTGACAAGCACCGGTCTCTTATTGCTTGCGCTGTCGAAATTAGACGCCGGGCTTTGCAATAAGCCTAGCATCGATTGCACGCATTCACGGCCGCTGTTTTAACGGATTAAATTTCTTGAGCCCATTAAAGATCAGCCGTCCTACTGCGCTCGGTGAACTGCTTCCATGCAGCAGTCGATTACAGCGGTATGGGGAATCGATTCGTCCCCGAGCGCCCGCCAATCGAAGCGTAAAGTTGGAACGCATCGAACGACCGCAATATCGATTTTCAACCTCCGCCCAAAACAACCGATGGTTTCTGTATCGTTAGCGGCCCAGACGTCTTAGCGAAACATTTCCCCGCGCGGTAATGGATTCTCATCGATCGTGGGTCTCATGCGGCCGAAGTGATCAGCTCACCGAAATTCCAACTTCAATCCAAAACGTTAAAGATATTCGAGCGCCCCGCTGGCAAAGCCACGTTCATCCATTAGGGACTCATTCAATCGGACTTGCTTATCCCCAATGACTCTGGAACCACACAATAATTGTCCAGAAGGTCAGGCAGTTTTGCAGCGTCGATATTCGATTTTACATCATCTTTATCAAAGCTGGCAGACACTTCCAGCCTCGCCTGACTTTTATTGCGACCCGAGATTATTTAATGGAATTTCACGCCCACGCCGGCGGTCGTTTAATCGTTTTTCTTTAATCTAGCAATTTAAATCTTAACAAGTCCAAAAAACACGCACTGACATTAAATTTTACAAATCCAGCAACAACAACAAGTTGCCTCAGCTGTGGACCGAGCCAAGCAAGTGACGATGCCGGAATTAAATCAAGTTATTGGTGTAAGTAGGATATTACGCGATTAGGTTGTGGTTTTATTTGAAGTGACGTGAGTATGCTAAGCATGGCACCCAAAGCATTATAAGCTCGTGTTGCATAAGCAGATCAAAGGCTTAACAATTGTATACGGTACTGTAAACTTTTTGATGTTCTGGTTTTGGGATAAAGCCTGTACATGACACTGTTCATAATCCAAAGGGGTGATACCACTTTGAACGGTTGCTTTGTTTTGTTTATTCCTGTCCTAGTGAACCGTTGTTGTAGGGTACACAATACGCGAGTCATTGAACACCTTTGTCCGACAGCAGGCTCAGCAAGG
This sequence comes from Ciona savignyi, assembly GCA_000149265.1. Lineage (NCBI taxonomy): Eukaryota > Metazoa > Chordata > Ascidiacea > Phlebobranchia > Cionidae > Ciona > Ciona savignyi. The sequence continues at coordinate 1,568,090 of CH003263.1, forward strand.
ACAGTTCCAGCTTCACCATCCGACAGCCCCGATCCCAGGGATGCCTCATCCGCCCGGGCTTCCTCCTCCCACTCATCTCCCTGGCTCCTCCGCAGCCGGACTCCTCGCTCTCTCGCAAGCGGCACTGGGAGGAGTGCAGCCTCCTCATCCGCTTAACGCGGCAGCTGTTGCCGCAGTTGCAGCCGCGAAAGAGGAAATGAGAGGTAGCGACAACGCTGCTGCTGCTGCCGGTGAGTATTCTATCCGCCTCTCATTGTTTGAAGTCGCCAATTAGGTGTTGGATAACCGCCACTAATTGCCGCTTTAGAAGATTTAGCGGCGTGCGTTTTACGCTTGGTGATTAAGAAGATTTTCTAAATCGATTGCGCCATCGGCAAGCTAAACACTGTTGATTAGCATACCGCAGGTCCATTACCCGACCACGTGCAATGGATAATTGGACTGTGTCCGCAAGTCGTGATTTCGGCCTGTGGGTAGCGGTGTATTTTTAGCCACCTTCGCAGAGTAAAATAATGGCACTGTATTGCCTATTTAATTTGCATCAATGTACAAATAGGCTTCGAATGTATAGGCGTTACATACAGTGCTCCTAATTAGGAAGCAGTATTTAACAAACAGCGTCCGCAAACATCTTCGATATATTTACAAAGTGTGTCCGTGTAAGTTTATTTAAAAAGCGTAACCACCTCGTTTTCATTACAGCTGCTGCGTTTGCGTCGAATGCTGCCAGGGAGCGAGAGCGAGAACGTGAAGGAAGACATGTAAGTAATGTTGTCTAACTAGTAGGTCGGTAAGGGATCATTTACCAAGAGCCATATAGCTTCTTCCGATACGCGCCGGCTATACTATTGAAGGATCATGTTGCGTCCAAGCTGGATCTTTGTTTCCGTGTACTCGGTCGTTCGCTTAACAGTCGACGTACACGCAAGTATTCAATTGTCACCAAACGATTTTCGAGTGCCCCGATGGTCTCTATTCGTGGCTCACAAAAACTTACGTCATCGGCCGTGTTAGGTGGCCTGCTCTAAAGAGTTCGTTCTTTGTATTAAAGCGTCGTTCCCACCACCTATGTGGCCTGTGGTGCACATAATTACACCGAATCTACAAAGAACCTCCTATGGGACCATCCCACAATTGTCGTGACTGGCAGGACTCGGAGTGTGGTATAGACTTGTATGCACAAGTGCATGCCAAGATAGATACGCATGATGTGGCCTTTTCACGATGGCGGAGTAATTACCGGGTCCGTCTGCTTCCCATTGGTTTAAGTGCGAATTGGCACGGCCAATACATGAACCATGTGGTGTTTTGCCATCCCGCTCTATGTGATAATGACATGTACTCGTTTCCCTCGACTAACAACAAGCTAACACGCGGATTAGGAGGGGGAAATTATTTTCGGATGTCATAGAGAGTGATTAATGAAATAAGGAAGTGAGTTATAGCTTTCCAGCCCACGAGCGCACAACAACAACCGTTTAAGTTGCTGTTTTGATTCTATAAAGCTTTCGGGGCGTAGCAATTTCTGACCTTGAACTACTTCCGATATCGGCTTGGTTCTCAAACTCGATTCCCTCTAATTGACGTGTGATGGTCCCTGCTTTCATATTCGGCAATGCATTGGCAATCGTAGTTATTTCTAATTGCAAATGACGGGCCCCTAAATATAGCGCGCGGTCGCAACATCGTGTCCTGGCCGCGAAATGCAAAACAATTTCCCGGCAATTGAAAATAACGAACTGCAACTAATCATCGTTAAGTGGGAACAGCTCGGCTTTCTATTGAGGAAATGGCAAATAATTATTTCTCGGATAACCGAGGGAGGCTGCAGCACATATCGGGCAGCACAGTATTAATCAACGTCATTTCGACTTGACGAGTTTAGATAGTGCTAAACAATCTCACTTTTTAGGTTCAAAATCGTTTTTTAACCGCCGTAATCCAGGCGATATCCTGACCCCCTGTTGTAAGATGGTAAATTCTCTCTTGCTTTGAACTTTTCATACACATACGGATTTAATATCAAAGGAAATGGTTCAATATCTTGTTTTCATCAACCCGCCCCGGGCGTGACTACATATATGTGGCAAACTTGACTTTATTGCATAACACATAGGTCTAAGCAAAGCCCACAAACTCGACACAAACCGTCAAACAATGACGTGAATTAATAAGGCATGAGCGCATTACACGGTCAGACCCAATACCCAGTTTTAAACCAATTTTAAAAGCACTCCATTTAAAGTGTATAGCTTTACATTTCATCCGGTACTAGGCCAACAACCGCAATTAGCATTCTTCAACGCCCTTTTTGAACTCGAAGTAGCAGACGATCTTTATTTGTTCTGTCGATCAGCCAGAAGAATCTCGCCTTCGACCGGCCGCCGTGTGGTCTGTCACCAGTGCGTGATTATCTTAAGGTTAGACGCAAACCCAATTAACCGTGGCGGGGTAGGGGGGGATGGAATGAAATATTTATGCCCGTTCTCAAGAAGCGACTTTAATCAGGATGCGCGATCTCGTGTAACCCCCCGTTCGATTGTCAGCCGACTTCTGCTGTGCGGCTTGCTTCGCTTGTATTGACGTAACAAAATAAACACGACCTGGCCTCCTTTGTTGGTTGTGAACTGAAATGACAAAAATGGAACTCCTGTATTTTATTTCAATTTCAATAGACGAAGACCAAGCACACCTGGATTGAATACCTGTTTGGGAGTAATTAGTTTTGTTGCACGATCAGCAATCGACGTTACAGTAACCTGGCAGCGTACGAGACGAAGTAAATCCAATTACAAAGAGTTCACATGGCAATCCGATGTCTAATCCAAAGTGCAGAACTCTATCACAACGTCGGAACCACTGACTTGAGGGCTTTCAGCACTAGATCAATAATTCACTCAGCTGCCAATATCGTTGGTGGCCAAATGTTTGGATAAACGGATAACTCGGCGTGACTCTTTCAGTTCCGGACCACGGGTAGCCAAAAAGCCGTGAATTGAAAGCAGCTTGGTCCAATAAAGCATGGCGCCTCACGTACGAACATTCCCAACACGCAAACCCCAAATGATCTTGCTTAAAGGTTTAGCCGTCTCTGTTACGGTTCAGACAGGTCCGTTAACATACTAAACATAAGCAAGCACGCATTCACCCGTTTCCCAGTCGCCATTTGACTCCCCAATTAAACAGTTTCTTCGAAGTACTCGGTATCCCATCATCCGTGCTACGCGACTGGTTGTGTGCAATTGTATATGATCGTGGGAAGTCGGAGAAATCGCTTGAACGGGCTCGTTTAGGACCAAGTAGATACGGTCGACAAAGCGAAACAAAACAATCCTTTCCGCCATATTGTGGTCGGGCGTCGCCCGCTCAAATGACGGAACAGTTCAATGCATGCCTGCCAATATCAACGTTAAGTGCACGTGAAAAGGGCGGAACACGGCCAAAGATTAGAACACCGTTGAAAAATCCTAATTTGTACAGCCATAAGAGAAGTAGGTTTTGTACATTTCTCAGTGCGGTTGACTTCAAATAGATTACACCACGAACCATTATACATTCTTGGCTGAAAAGACGTCGGCTAGGATTAAAATCGAGGTCTTCATCAACGCCCCGTAAATTACAGTAATCAAAATCTCTTGTCCAACCGCAGGCCGTCACTGACCGGCTGTAGTATCTTGATATCTCTTGGGAACAATAGCCTTCAGCCTCTTTAGAAGCGGCCAACTTGCGGTTCGCGCAGTTACAGCCATTAAGAGATGACATGACATTTGACGCACATAGTAAAAAAACACGAAGTAAATCCGAGACGCGACGACGATCCTCGGCACCAGATACGCGTGATTTGGCTTTCCCAATTCAGACAAATTGCTTAATCTCGTGTTGTATCTCGGTCGCACGTAGCGAGCCCGACGTTTCTTGAAAACACGCTTGTTGTATATTCAACGAAACCAAACGCAGCTTTCGTGTTTTCTTTTCGTGGCGGTCTCTAACCCAACTTCGTTTTAACCACGCGCTTTAAAAATAGTATGCCCTTAAATGGCCGTCTCGTCTATTTTTCCTGATGCCACTTTGCAATTTTGTCAGTTGTTATGTTGTAGATTGCTCGCGGATTTAATATCAACGTAGAGCGACACGCTATTTATGGTATCCCGATACCCGTGCGAGATAAAAAGACCGCAAAATGCTCGTGGTCTTGCTAATGTAAGGTTCCATGGCATCGTAATGACGAGCAAGCGTAGAGTTAAGAACACTTCGCGTCGTCTCCATGGTTTGCGGCAAACCTGTAAGTAATTAAAGCAGCGAAGGCTATAAATCGTGGACCCATTGACCTGGACCGCAGCTTCTAAGTGATGGAACCGCCACCGCAGTACTATCCTGCGACTGAACACAGCATAAGTGCGCGTTCCATAACCCTGTATTTAAATGGCCTCGACATATCGCCGGCTTCATTAAACACTGAGCGCGATTATCATACACGACATACTCGAATGGAAATTGGAACAGAGCGCAGACAGCATTTCGTTCGGCCGCAACCGCAATTTCCGGCTACTTGAGTGTCTTAACCTGGCAACCAACACCAAGTTAATTTGATCGTAGCACTTGACACGGTCGACCTAAACTCCAATGAAGAAGCTTGCGTTTAGCTAGAGCACTACTATCATCTGGTACAAAATACGTTTTGGCATACACATATGTAAGCCTTCCCGGGCAAATACCTAATAATCAGTCGATGCGCAGGGTAAACGGCATTGGTGTTGATAAGATAATGGATTTCGAATGCGTTAACAAATATGATAAAATTATCCATTTGGTATAACCTCTCAGCCATTATGGGCATATTTACCAAACAGGCGATGCTCGTAGCATTTAGTTAATGATATTGGTCTTGATTAGATAATGGATTTCTAATGTGTTTAGGAGTGAGTGCATTTATTTGACTCTTGAATTTTTTACCAGCCGTCCGTATCACCCGCTGCTATGAACGGTTTCTCGAGAAGAGAGGATTTCCCCCCACACTCCTCCTCGTCCCACCACCCTCCTCACTCGTCCTCCGGCAGCTCCGCTCGCCCTCCGATGCCACATCACCACAGCAACAGTCATCACAACGATTCGGACACCCCCAACAAAAGAAGAAAGCTTGAAAAGGAGGTAAAGCCAGCGGTATAGTATTATTTTTTTAAAGTCCTTGTTTAGTAATTTCCTAAAAAAAATATGAAAGCTGTAGAAAGACTTGTTTACTCCATATTATAGCGCTTCGTAAGACTGTTATTACACCTAGTTAAAAACAACTCCACATTAGAAATGTGACTTCCGAATGACTGTTGAAAGTGTTTCGGTCCAAACTAAACAGTTTATCGTTTATTGTTATTTCCTGATATACCGAGGTCGGCTCTTCTCCGAAACGGCTGTACAAACGAGGATCTAATTTACACAAGCTTGCCTAATGTTCCGTTAATGTTGACGGAGCACTGCGAACCACCATTTTCACTTTGCCATTGCCATTTAGATCCAATCAACCTGGTGATAAGAAACCGAGTCTATAAACACTCCGTGGAAGCTGTTTAATTTAAAAAATTGTTTTTAAGCATAATGGAAACGCTTACAAGCTTTTGTTTTCCAGGATTCAGACGGTGAAAAGAGCGACCACGATCTTGTTGTTGATGTATCAAATGATGTAAGTAGGTCTATATTTGGTTGGTTGAATATAGTAAACAACATAGGCCTCGGAGGCGGAACGCTTCACTGAAATGGCCATAGTCTATAAAGCGTTTATGTAGGTAATAATAGCTGCTGTAAATTCGATCTTAACGATCGAACACCCTGTCACGTTCATTTCTCGGCGCCTTAAATCGATATTTAAAATTCAAGACGCCATGACCGACAAGGCCGGGTCATTCCTTTCAATCGATTGTCTTTGATGGGAAATTTCTCATCAAAGCGCAATATTGCTCGTATTTAATGTTGGCCTCCCGCGCAAGTTGAAAAAACACGTCGACGGGGCGGTTTCGAAAAAGGAGCGTATTGTTTTGACCAGAGTTGGTTCGATTGTTATCCAAGGCACGGTTTTGAGTTTGGGAAACTGACTAACTTCCCGTTATGGTAGGCACCGTAAGTTCTATTTACTTAGCCTACTCACTCACTCACTAGTTGTGAATTTAAAATTAGGCTTATCATTCGCTTGATTTATAATGAAAAAGGCAGTTGCGCGTAGCTGAAACGCAGCTTTACTTCGCTGGGCCAGTTTTGTTGCCACCGTAAATGATTGTGGACCATTATCAAGACGGATACGGTTTCAACTTCCATCCCACGTAACAAACAAGTTGTTTAAACCAACTTTCTCTCTCTGTCTCGTACCACGAGTAAGGCTCTGGGCGCGTTTTCAAACGTGCTTGGTTTTGTGCCACGAGTGATTTTAGAAGCTCCTGTTTCGTTTGTCCCGTGGTGTGTATTTATCGTGAATAGCGCCACGTCACGCATTGGCCTTTCATCCCCGGCTAGACAACAAACACGGCCCGCTCTCGGCACATCGCTGTCATCTTAGCCTGCCTTATATTCCGATCAATGTACTCTGTAAACACAAGCTACGTCCGACAACAGCTTAATGGCTATCGGAGCTAACGAACCGTACATACTGATACGAGAGCAACGAAATCGCCTTAACAAAGCGAAACGAACTAAAGAGAAAGTGTTTATTTTTGCGTCGTTAAGTAGCTAAAATATCTAAATTTCTATCCTTTATTGTACTCGTATCGACCGCCCTTTGTGGCTTTGTGTTGTAAAATCCTCAATTGATCGTTCTCCGGCATAAGTGGATGGCCATTGAAATGAATAGTTCGGAATTCTTTATCATTACTGCTGTTTAATTTGTTGTAGGACTGTTCCCAACGGCCGATCTAAACAAAGTATCTATTATATCAGATTTCAATCTAAATTGAATCTCTCGGAGCTTCTCTCCTGTTGGCCTATGTCTCATTTAGACCGCAATTTAATTTCATCTCTCTATTACGTTATAAAGGAACGAAGCAGCCCTTTGAATGTCGACCGTCATTCACCTCGTGAAAACGGCTTGCCAGAGTCATCTAGCGGACACTCAAATAACAACCACCAACTACCTCCACGAAGCGTTCCATCATTCCCACATAAAAAGGACATTCCCAACAATCATGCAGGACCAGGCAGTCCAGCGTCAGTTGGATCTTCTGGAAGCAGCCATTCCAGACAATTTCAGTAAGTTGGGAATATTACATAGTTTTATTTTTGCTAATAATTTTCATCTTAAATAAAATATAAAATGGATTAATTTTGTGACTAAGGTTGTTAAATATTAAATATGCATTACACAGAGTAAAACAAGAACATCTTCATCGGGAACCGTCATCAAAATCGGTCAGTCCACAAGCCAGGCCATCCAGCATGCAAAGTGCATCTGGAAGCCCAAACCTCCCAAGACAAACTAATGGTCCATCTCGATCAATGGCGGACTCAATGGGTATGTCAATTATGTTAAACATATGAATAATCTATGTAAAGTGCAATGATAAAAAGGTCATATAATGCACATGGCTCGTTTTTCTTTTATCAATACAATGGAAATGCACCCACAAGACCTAATACTCCTTTTTTATTCAGTCCGACCACCTGTGTCTTTGGCTTATGGTGCACCAGGAGCATACCCAGGAATGGTTCATCCAGGAATGCCTCAGGGCCATGGTCTCTATGACAACTTGCACGGTCTTCCACCAGGTGTGAACCCAGCCATTGCTGCAGCAGCAGCCGCTGCTCACTACAGGTACGGTTTCAGTGCGTTTAAAGATGCAAACAGGTGCTGAATACACAATTAATAATAAGGGAACAGATATTTTTTATTTAAGTGAACACTACAGATAACAAAAAATATTGTATTTTATGCTAATATATATTAAATATACTTCAGAAACCCCTATGACGGAAGAGGAGGTCTACCTCAACATGTTATGCCACATATGGCCAAACCGTAAGTTTTTTTAATTGTTTTGTAGTAATATTGTGTTCTTGTTCATATTTAATTTTTATGCTTGATCATTTTAAATTTTATTTTTCCCCCAAACCATAATTGAAATATAAATTTAAAAAAAAATACTTGTGGCAGGGGTGTGTCATTCCATGTGAGCGGTGAAGGCCAGCCGCAACCCGTTCAGTTCCCTGCTGATGCCTTGGTGGGACCGGGAATTCCCCGCGGGGCACGACCGCTAATGAGCTTGTTGCACGGTGAAGTGGTGTGTGCGGTAACTGTAAGCAACCCAACACGACATGTTTACACTGGGGGCAAGGGCTGTGTCAAGATTTGGGACATGAACACCTCCAATGGAATGTCGGGTGGACCAGTGGTCAAACAAACTCCAGTATCACAACTTGATTGCCTTCAACGGGACAGTTATATAAGATCTTGTAAACTCCTGCCTGATGGTCGTACTTTGCTAGTTGGTGGAGAAGCTAGTACCTTATCAATATGGGATTTAGCTGCCCCAAGTCCATGCATAAAGGTATGTCAAGGAATTAAAAGAGTCTCAATAAATTTATTAGACGTTATTTAAATAATTGTTTTTTTCAGGGAGAGTTAACTTCAGGAGCTCTGGCTTGCTATGCCCTTGCTATCAGCCCGGATTCAAAACTCTGCTTCAGCTGTTGCAGCGATGGGAATATTGCAGTGTGGGATCTACACAATCAGAAAGTTATTCGGTAAGGCAGCTGGTCCGCAAAATCTGCAAAAATCGACTGTAGTGCTACAGCTTACCCTTGATGATTAAGTTTCTTTATTACTGTTAAGCATTTTAACATTCTGTGTCTATTTCGCAGGCAATTCCAGGGCCACACTGATGGTGCGAGTTGCATTGATATTTCTCCTGATGGAACAAAACTATGGACTGGTGGTTTGGATAACACTGTCCGATCATGGAACTTAACTGCTGGCAAACAACTCGACCAGTATGATTTCACTTCACAAATATTTTCGCTCGGATATTGCCCTTCTGGAGAATGGCTTACTGTTGGGTAAGCCTTTTTACACAATCTTTTTGAATGGTTATACCTATGCCTTTACTGATATAGTTATTGTACATTTTCAGAATGGAGAATAGCACAGTGGAAGTTCTGCATGACACAAAACCAGAAAAATACCAACTTCATCTGCACGACAGTTGTGTCCTTTCTCTTAAATTTGCACATTCAGGGAAGTGGTTTATCAGCACAGGGAAAGACAATATGCTCAACTCGTGGAGAACCCCATATGGTGCAAGTATTTTCCAGGTACGGTATATTTCTAAACCTTAAATAAAATGCTTGGTATTTTTCATGTTGCACAATTGTAACGCTCATTTTGTATTTCAGCACAAGGAGTCTTCTTCTGTTCTTAGTTGTGACGTTTCGCTGGATGACCGATACATAGTGACTGGATCTGGCGATAAAAAGGCTACTGTCTACGAAGTTATGTTTTAATGTGAAGATTTAACTGTTGGTTCCAGTAATTATAAAACTTCTATGTGATAATGTATAGAAATTTCAATTCGGAAACTTGGTTTACTCTTATGTCCACGAGTCACATGGATATTTTTATTTATATTAAAACTAATTTTGCATGCTTCAGTTGGTGTAATATTGCTTATCGTGTATTTATTTTGATTCCGCTACTTTGTACGATTTATTCCAGTCGAGGTTAATATGGCTGGCTTATGCTCTCGTACCAATTTTGTACAGCATTTTCAGTTCAATTGTGATTACTTTATACAGGCCGACTCCACCAATACTGTTTGTTTTCATGGCCCTTTCTGATGTACATATTTCGTCAGTTTTTTGCGGCATGCATCTTAGATTCTGCGTACTATCGCGGAGTGCTGAACTGGAGTCAATTTTATGTTTATGTCAAAGCTTGTGTTTCGTCACGATATAAATTAACGAAAAATAAAGGCACGTAAAATCAAATGTACCCACTTTTTTTGTATTTTAAACCTAAAACGCTAATTTGTTTGCTTATTTAGCAACTAGTCTATTTTTGTACCAATGATTTTTCCATATCCAGCGTCTCGATCTTTAATTCTTTCTCTGTTGTAACTACTGCACGAAGCATTTCTTGTGCTTTCCTGGCTGCACGCTTTCCATCTAGTTTAGTATATTCCAACACCAGCTCCATCTCTTCAGTTTTAGATCTTATGATAGCCTCAACGTAATATTCCTGCCAAAAATACGTCTATTCCATTAGCTGTTTTGTGAGACTAAATAGTAACCAGTACTGGATAAAGATGGCCTACCTGTTTCTTTAGAAGTTCATCTTCAATCGCTTCGGTTTCTAAGAGTATATCGTGTAAGCTTATTTGGCTTGAACGTACACAGTCCATATTAATTCAAGGCCCCTATTTCTTAAAGGAACAATAACTTTGACGACACGTTTTTACGATCTATTTGATATTTTAAAGGGTATACCGATACAGAAACTGCTAGTTGGAACTTTATTATTTCTAGGTTTAGGCCGTTTTTTTGTGGAGCAAAAATTTTAGCGGTTATAACTCTAATCCACCGTAAATTAATACTACACTTTAGTCAAGTCGATGAATTTTGGTTGGTTGTATAAAAATTGTAAACACATTTTTAGTTGAATAAATCCCTGAAGAGAGCCCGAGTTGTGTATATGACTAATAATAAAGATAAATTATCCAACACGCGGATAGGCTATATGTTACCAATGATCCTAGGATAACCGTGTATAAATTTATGTGGATTATCTCGAGGTGGAAATTACACAACCATCGACCAAACCATGTATTATTTCGCCACAGTCTGATCGGATATGTCAATAACGCGTTGCGTTGTAAATTAAAAAAATATTAAGCAGTGATTTATAACACCAAACTAATTCTAATACTTCTAAAATTGGTGTTCAAACATATATATAAACATCGTCCCCGGTCAAAATATTGTGCGAAGATGAATTGGTTGAATAGTATTATTTCTATGTACCATGTTTGTTTTTTGCTGAAATATTAAAAATCTACTGATTGAGTACCGGTACGCATTTATGAAAGTGTAAGCACGAAGGATGTCTGACATGGACGATGGAGACTTTATGTGCGACAGTGATGTTGATTATGACTTGGTAAGGGTTGTTTAATCGTCTATGGCCACCAGGCTTTATAAAAGGTACATCTGCACACTCAACACTGTTCTTGCAAACCTGACTTATTATCAATCAATCACATTTATTTGTTAAACGTACAACATTAAACAATACAATTGTTACGTTAGGGGTTCATGTTATTGCCAAAGCTACTACAATGACTTGAATATAATACACATGAAGATAATGGCACAATTTTTGTACAAGCACCATCTTCCGGCAATGTCTGCCATATGCCTTCCCCAAGAATACAAATGATATGCGACTAACTAAGCCAGCAGCTGGGTCTGACCCAACAACCTTTAAGCTAAAAGCTGAGAAACAAAGCAACTGAGCTATGTAGCTTAACGATACCATTAAATTAATGAACTCTCTTAAAATTGTATAGTAACTCCCGAAATTTAATTGTATTATTTTGAATGACTATGTCTATGCTGATAAAAGGTACAGACAAACATTGAAGTAATCTCCATTCATTATATCCAAATAAACATAGTGTTAGTCATTCATTCACTCATTATATTAAAAGCACCCAATAGTTGAATATTTTTTTTTATTTTGTGACAGGAATATTCTGAAGATGACAATTCAGAACCTGATGTAGACTTGGAAAATCAATATTATAACTCGAAATCCTTAAAAGAAGATGACGCTGCATTGGCACTTGAAAGTTTTCAGCGCGTGGGTATTATTGCATTAATTTCACAGGCTTTTTTGTGGTCTGAAATAGGATTAGTGAAAAGGCCGTGATTTTTTAAAGACTCTTTTATTTGCGATTTGGTAGTTGCTCATGATCACTCTGGTACCCCTTTCATTAACTTACTAGGCCGTAAGCTAGTTGTGGGTAGAAATTTATGTTATTTCTATTTGTTTTTGGCAACTATTAAAAAAAACAAGTGTTATACCCAGTGATATTTAATGGGTTGAACAAACAGGACTGTAACAATACATTTAACTTACTGTAACACCCTACCAACCTGTATCAATTAAATTATTTTTCCGGTTTCTGCCTGATTTTTGTGTTATTATTTTTACCAGGTTCTTGATTTGGAAGAACAAAAGGGGGAGTGGGGATTTAAAGCACTAAAGCAAATGGCTAAAATAAACTTTAAACTTGGAAGATATGAAGAAATGATGAAACGATACAAGCAGTTATTGGCTTATATTAAGGTAGATTGAATCTGACCCTAATCTTAAGAATAATATAGGAAAGGATGGAAAAAGATACTCATTATATTTTTAGAATTGGAAAATGCTGAGAGCATCACAGCAAACTTTTAAATCACCAAATGCAAAGTATAAACCATGTTTTACCAAAAAATATTACAGTGTATTTAACATAAATGGACATAGAAATAATGCTTACAGTTTTTGTTTATGTTTAATCAATGTCCGCCACATGACTTTTGTAAGGATACACGAAGATAAGCAAGAATTCCTATAACATTTTCGTTGACATTCTGACGTGCCTCATATTAGATACACACATCCTTATTAAAACTATCATATGGTACCAATGCTATGATTATTATACAAGAACTATAAGAAGTTGGATTTATGTTGATAAATTAAACCATGTGACTATACTTTACCCATCTTTCCTTCTATTTGATTTCTCATTATATTATATTTTGTCTTAGAGTGCAGTGACAAGGAATTACTCTGAAAAATCTATCAATTCAATTCTGGATTATATTTCTACTTCAAAACAAATGGATTTGTTACAACATTTTTATGAAACAACGCTGGAAGCGCTAAAAGGTATTTCATTTAATCTTAGTGAGAAGGCTGTCAGTTTCAATTTCAGTTAATCATAAATTTATTTATTTTCCAGATGCCAAAAACGACCGATTATGGTTCAAGACGAATACGAAATTAGGAAAGCTTTATTTCGACCGAGATGAGTTTAATAAACTGGCAAAGATACTCAAACAGTTACACCAGTCATGCACTGTAAATAATTTTTTTAAGACTCTTAAAGACAATTCTTAAAACATAACGCTTATCTTACCATCTATTTGAATTAAGTTTGTTAAATTCTCCCTTTTTTAATTTACTGATACTGATAAATATTTGTTCAAAATTGTTTAAAACTAAAAAAAAATCTTTTGCAGACACAGGATGGGGGGGACGATATGAAAAAGGGCACCCAGCTGCTTGAAGTATATGCGCTCGAGATTCAAATGTACACAGCCCAGAAGAACAATAAGAAACTGAAGCATGTTTATGAGCAATCACTTCATATTAAATCAGCGATCCCGCACCCCTTCACGATGGGAGTTATACGAGGTATTTATATTTCTGCTATTGGTTGGAATCGAATTAGGATAACTGTGTAAGAAAATGGAAAATGACGAGTTTTGTTACAAATAACGATGTTTACCATGTCTTCAACACTCTTTAGTTCTTTAAACTAATTACCTTGTAATTTTTAGAATGCGGTGGAAAGATGCATTTACGTGAAGGGGAGTATGACAAAGCACACACAGACTTCTTTGAAGCATTTAAGGTAGATGTTAGTTTATTAAAGTCATATTTCTTAAATTACAGGATCATTCATTTTAACATATATACAAGTACCAAAGGAAGAAATTAGTTTTTAAAACATTTTAAAATAGATCACAGTCTACCATAGTATTAATCAAATTACAAACACTTCTCTACAGAATTATGACGAATCTGGTAGTCCAAGAAGAACCACTTGTTTAAAGTACCTCGTCTTAGCCAATATGTTAATGAAGTCTGGCATCAATCCATTTGATTCACAAGAGGCTAAACCATACAAGAATGACCCTGATATTCTTGCAATGACGAACTTGGTTAGGTGGGTATTACGAAATGGTTTTAGTCTGCAACTGCAATGCTCTATAATGCTAGAAAACACATGGTAGCCTGTCATTTATCTTTTTAGGCAGTCTTTTTTTATATTTTAAATATATTACATAATACCTTTATGGTTCTATAGATAATATATGGGTATAATTATATTTTACGTAAGTTACACTTCATTAGTATTTGTCAATTATATAAATGTGGAAAACTTAGGTTAGAATATTCATGTAAATGGGAAAACGCAATTAGGCATTAACACGCAGTTAATCGTCAGATTACCTCATGCCCACCGTCAGGTTAACAAAGCTATTGCAGTATGTTGTAAATAATTGAGACATTGCTTTAATGTGGTAGAACGCATTATTATCCTTCTGGGTTAAGACAATGTTCGCCAAGTGCCTTGCCTAAGGACACAACCGACTAGCAAGCGACCAGTTTTGAATCTTCCAACTCTTTGGCTAAAGTGCGACACACCAATTTTAAAAGTTTGTAACTGTTTAAATTTAAACTATGCACACGGTGTGTCTAAGTTAACTCAATTCTGCATATTTAAAATCCCTACCCATCCCCTGTTACTGCTTGTCCTTTGGTCATATTTCTATTTTTGTGATTTAAAGTCAACTTGTTTCGCAGTGCGTATCAGAACAATGATATTTCGGCGTTCGAATCGATTGTCGCAGCAAACAGAGCAAGCATCATGCAAGATCCATTCATCAGGGAACATATTGAGGATTTGTTGCGCAATGTCAGAACACAAGTGCTGTGCAAACTTATACGTCCGTACACGAGGATAAGAATCCCATTCATTTCAAAGGTAGTTTTTCCCAATTAATAGAAACGTTGTATTTTTACACTTAAAAGATATCAATGCTTTACAATTTGTTTTCTTCATTTCAAAAATGTGGTTATTTCCATTTAGCAGAAAAGTTATATCTTACGCTCAAAACGTATATAAGTATGGGTTTGTTTTGCATTTAAAAGTTACCAATTTTAAATAAACTTTAAATTTAAAAGATACATTTTAAAATTTAAAATACATTTTAAATTTAAATAAATTTAGATAAACATTTTAAATTTAAAAGAATCCCATTCATTTCAAAGGTAGTTATTCCCAATTATCAGAAACATTGTATCTGAGATTTTCTGATTCACACTCAAAATTATCAAGAATTTGTTTATGATATGATATTTATGTTTAGCCCCGTGAATGGGAAAACCATGGGGGTTAAAACACACAAGCAATTGTCAAATTACCTTGTGCCAACTGCCGAGTTACAGAAGCTATTTCATTTATTTCCAATTAACAGAAACATTGTATCAGACAGAGTTTGTTTATAGTTTGAACGATATCAATTGTTTTGTTTTAGGAACTGAATATTGACACAGATGAAGTTGAAAATTTACTGGTGTCTTGTATACTGGATGGGTAAATATACTTAATTTATTACTGTGCAGTCCGTAAAGGTTATAGGTATAGGTTTTGACGAGATATTTAACCTAATTCAGGGCATAAAGCTTGGAATTTCCTTAATTTGACTGACCTTGAACTAAACATAAATAAGCAGTAGTTTATTTACTTTAGTGTATAAGCATTGCGAGATAGAAATCAGCCATAATAAATTGGTTCTGTGGAAAAAATTGTTTAAACCCGGTAGTTTAATAGAATGAAACAAAATCCAAATTTATATTTCTATTCATTGCAATACACTGTATTATCTCCAGCAACTGACTTTGAGCACAGGCCATTTAATAACATGTGTTAAATTTTAATTTTAAAATAAAGGAAAGTATTCTTTTCCATCCTGATTTTTCTTTCAGGACCATTCAAGGCCGAATCGACCAGATCGAGCAAGTTCTTGTGATTGATCAGCACAACGCTTCACTCGCCGACCGATATCATGCAATCGACCGATGGACTGAGCAATTATCATCTTTACATCTTGTTGTTTCAAATCGTTTATTTTAAATCAAACCTGTTGCATCGTATTTAATTTTTGATTGGCTTCTGCACATTTTCCATTTGTTTTTCTTTTAAATTGTAAATCTCTTACCACGATATTAAAAGAAATGCTTATCGGTGAGTGTCATGAGCTTAAATAAAGCTGTAAGTAACAATACGCTATTGAATAAGCTCAATTGGCATGGTAATGTCAGTCAACATCCACTTCATGGTAGACTTGTTTTCTAAGCAATCGAGCGTTTCCATATCATTAGAGCAATACTTGTTGGTGCGTATCAAGTTCCTCTAAAGCTAAATTCTTGAAAAGTATTGTTTGCTCTGTTCTAATAATTGATTTTTCCCAAGCATTCATGGAGAATATCGAAGGAAGGTAAGTAAACTTGTTTTCTTATATTTTAAAATTTTATCATATGGTTCTACCAAATTAAACGTTTTTTTTAAGTATGTTCCCTTGTAGCTGCTGCTTTTATATAAGATGCGACTAGGGACGGAACGGTAGTCTGACTTTTCTCTGCTGGGTGGCGCTATTTATTTTTTTGGAATTATCTGGGGAGTAACTATTTTCGATATTATTGTTAGGGTTGGGGTTAAAGTTAGTTCTGGGGTTGAGATTAGTGTTTGGGACAGGGTAAGAATTACTTTCTGTAGCAATCTAAGCGGTCCTGTAGTATTTAGAGGCACCCGCGACTGAGTGGTCTTATACTAGTTTTCGCATTTACTGATCGTATTCCTCGTTAGTGTAGTGGTAAGCGTCGCCGCCTGTCACGCGGGAGACCATGGTTCGATTCCCCCCACGGGGAGTTTTATTCCGTTTTTTCTCTTTTGTTTCTTAGTTATAAACAAACTCATCATAACCCCGCATTCAGCTTGTCTGAGCATTTTTGGAATTTTTCCAAGCATTGGCTAAAGTATTCGATCTCTTTGCAGTTTTTTGATTGTAAACACTATTTACTTAAAATGCGTAAATGGTGTAATAAACATGGGGCTAGAGTTTGTGTTAGTCTTGCGGTTGAGTTTAGTGTTCAGGAATGGGTTAAAATTAGTGTCCGTAATTTTAGTTAGTAGTTTCCCTCCTCCCCGCTTTAGTACAGCTGATAAATAGCGCCATCCAGCAGAGAAAAATCAGAAATACCGTTCCGTGTCTCTAGACGCATGTTTTTATATATAATTTAAAGTGAACAAATGTTCCACACTGTGGACAATTAACATTTGGGTTATTTATAAATTGGATTGATAGCGCAACGGTGCAAGTAAATAAAACCATAAGCACAAGTGGCCACAAAGTCAAAACGATTAGCTTTGCAGTTTTGTGCCTTTCAGCCAAAAGGTTCAAACTGGTCGGTGTGTCTTTGGGCAAGTCACTTAACGGAAATTTCCGACACATAGTGGAATGATGGGTTCTACCAAATCAAAGAAATGTTTCGATCATACACAACACACTGCAATAGCACATGTAACCCGACGATGGGCGCCAGGTGACGATTGCCCGCATGTTAACGCCAACGCCCCATGCGTTTTTCATTCACAGGGATAAACATGAATATTTTATTCAATCGTTATATGAGCAACATGATACATTTGTACCTGCCCTCACATACACCGCATTAAAATATCATACTATGTATCTCGAAAGCATAGTGATGAAACCTGAATAATTATTTTTTGTCGGGTTATGGACTGGATCTCTTACATCGATCCATAATAAAAAAACTCTGAAATATATGGGAAAACAAGTTTGTATAAAAACATGACTCAAAGTTATCTATTAAACCAAAAAGGGTCTTGGGTCTTCAACGCTAAGGTCCGCATTCATTAAAAGAAATCTAAACTTAAGCAGAGTGGTATCATGAAATTCATATCATTTAGTATGAATTCATATTATTAAGTAATCAGTAACAGGTGTTACCCCAATTACCAGATCTGCTAGCTTTAATTAATAATGTGACATATATGTCGCGATGGTAGCACGAATGGGATTAAAACCCACCCTGCACAGAATATGAATATCCTAGCTATAGATACTTTATTATTGACACTGTACTACCAGAAGTTTTCAATAATCTTTTTAATACAATTGGTTTATGGTATATATACATTAGTGAGCTTGGAATGCTATTTAAGAATTCACACAAGAACCTCATAACATTTTTTTTATGACACATGATTGCAAGACAAGACAACTTGATTGGATATTGGTCTTACCTATTGCAAAACAGTGCAGTCTTGCTTAGATGCACATTTTACTTACTTCGGTGCTGTATTTTACTAATAACTGAACCTAAATGTTAACAGGAATGAAGCCGAAAATGACTCCAGACAAGATAACATGGTACCTATATCTTGATATCTCTTGGGAACAATAGCCTTCAGCCTCTTTAGAAGCGGCCAACTTGCGGTTCGCGCAGTTACAGCCATTAAGAGATGACATGACATTTGACGCACATAGTAAAAAAACACGAAGTAAATCTGAGACGCGACGACGATCCTCGGCACCAGATACGCGTGATTTGGCTTTCCCAATTTAGACAAATTGCTTAATCTCGTGTTGTATCTCGGTCGCACGTAGCGAGCCCGACGTTTCTTGAAAACACGCTTGTTGTATATTCAACGAAACCAAACGCAGCTTTCGTGTTTTCTTTTCGTGGCGGTCTCTAACCCAACTTCGTTTTAACCACGCGCTTTAAAAATAGTATGCCCTTAAATGGCCGTCTCGTCTATTTTTCCTGATGCCACTTTGCAATTTTGTCAGTTGTTATGTTGTAGATTGCTCGCGGATTTAATATCAACGTAGAGAGACACGCTATTTATGGTATCCCGATACCCGTGCGAGATAAAAAGACCGCAAAATGCTCGTGGTCTTGCTAATGTAAGGTTCCATGGCATCGTAATGACGAGCAAGCGTAGAGTTAAGAACATTACGCGTCGTCTCCATGGTTTGCGGCAAACCTGTAAGTAATTAAAACAGCGAAGGCTATAAATCGTGGACCATTGACCTGGACCGCAGCTTCTAAGTGATGGAACCGCCACCGCAGTACTATCCTGCGACTGAACACAGCATAAGTGCGCGTTCCATAACCCTGTATTTAAATGGCCTCGACATATCGCCGGCTTCATTAAACACTGAGCGCGATTATCATACACGACATACTCGAATGGAAATTGGAACAGAGCGCAGACAGCATTTCGTTCGGCCGCAACCGCAATTTCCGGCTACTTTAGTGTCTTAACCTGGCAACCAACACCAAGTTAATTTGATCGTAGCACTTGACACGGTCGACCTAAACTCCAATGAAAAAGCTTGCGTATAACTAGAGCACTACTATCATCTGGTACAAAATACGTATTGGCATACACATATGTAAGCCTTCCCGGGCAAATACCTAATAAGTAGTCGATGCGCAGGGTAAA
>CH003263.1:1588300-1680230 GCA_000149265.1 Ciona savignyi
AGCTCCGCTCGCCCTCCAATGCCACATCACCACAGCAACAGTCATCACAACGATTCGGATACCCCCAACAAAAGAAGAAAGCTTGAAAAGGAGGTAAAGCCATCGGTAGTGTTTTAATATTATTTTTTTAAAGTCCTTGTTTAGTAATTTTCTAAAAACTATGAAAGCTGTAGAAAGACTTGTTTACTTCATATTATAGCGCTGCGTCAGACTGTTATTACACCTAGTTAAAAACAAGTCCGATTTAGAAATGTGACTTCCGAATGGCTGTTGAAAGTGTTTCGGTCCAAACTAAACAGTTTATCGTTTATTGTTATTTCCTGATATACCAAGGTCGGCTCTTCTCCGAAACGGCTGTACAAACGAGGATCTTATTTACACAAGCTTGCCTAATGTTCCGTTAATGTTTACGGAGCACTGCGAACCACCATTTTCACTTTGCCATTTAGATCCAATCAACCTGGTGATAACAAACCGAGTCTATAAACACTCCATGCAAGCTGTTTAATTTGAAATATTGTTTTAAGCATAATGAAAACGCTTACAAGCTTTTGTTTTACAGGATTCAGACGGTGAAAAGAGCGACCACGATCTTGTTGTTGATGTATCAAATGATGTAAGTAGGTCTATATTTGGTTGGCTGAATATAGTAAACAACATAGGCCTCGGAGGCGGAACGCTTCACTGAAATGGCCACAGTCTATAAACCGTTTATGTAGGTAATAATAGCTGCTGTAAATTCGATCTTAACGATCGAACACCCTGTCACGTTCATTTCTCGGCGCCTTAAATCGATATTCAAAATTCAAGACGCCATGACCGACAAGGCCGGGTCATTCCTTTCAATCGATTGTCTTTGATGGGAAATTTCTCATCAAAGCGCAATATTGCTCGTATTTAATGTTGGCCTCCCGCGCAAGTTGAAAAAATACGTCGACGGGGCGGTTTCGAAAAAGGAGCGTATTGTTTTGACCAGAGTTGGTTCGATTGTTATCCAAGGCACGGTTTTGAGTTTGGGAAACTGACTAACTTCCCGTTATGGTAGGCACCGTAAGTTCTATTTACTTAGCCTAGTCACTCACTCACTAGTTGTGAATTTAAAATTAGGCTTATCATTCGCTTGATTTATAATGAAAAAGGCAGTTGCACGTAGCTGAAACGCAGCTTTACTTCGCTGGGCCAGTTTTGTTGCCACCGTAAATGATTGTGGACCATTATCAAGACGGATACGGTTTCAACTTCCATCCCACGTAACAAACAAGTTGTTTAAACCAACTTTCTCTCTCTGTCTCGTACCACTAGTAAGGCTCTGGGCGCGTTTTCAAACGTGCTTGGTTTTGTGCCACGAGTGATTTTAGAAGCTCCTGTTTCGTTTGTCCCGTGGTGTGTATTTATCGTGAATAGCGCCACGTCACGCATTGGCCTTTCATCCCCGACTAGACAACAAACACGGCCCGCTCTCGGCACATCGCTGTCATCTTAGCCTGCCTTATATTCCGATCAATGTACTCTGTAAACACAAGCTACGTCCGACAACAGCTTAATGGCTATCGGAGCTAACGAACCGTACATACTGATACGAGAGCAACGAAATCGCCTTAACAAAGCGAAACGAACTAAAGAGAAAGTGTTTATTTTTGCGTCGTTAAGTAGCTAAAATATCTAAATTTCTATCCTTTATTGTACTCGTATCGACCGCCCTTTGTGGCTTTGTGTTGTAAAATCCTCAATTGATCGTTCTCCGGCATAAGTGGATGGCCATTGAAATGAATAGTTCGGAATTCTTCATCATGACTGCTGTTTAATTTGTTGTAGGACTGTTCCCAACGGCCGATCTAAACAAAGTATCTATTATATCAGATTTCAATCTAAATTGAATCTCTCGGAGCTTCTCTCCTGTTGGCCTATGTCTCATTTAGACCGCAATTTAATTTCATCTCTCTATTACCTTATAAAGGAACGAAGCAGCCCTTTGAATGTCGACCGTCATTCACCTCGTAAAAACGGCTTGCCAGAGTCATCTAGCGGACACTCAAACAACAACCACCAACCAGCTCCACGAAGCGTTCCATCATTCCCACATAAAAAGGACATTCCCAACAACCATGCAGGACCAGGCAGTCCAGCGTCAGTTGGATCTTCTGGAAGCAGCCATTCCAGGCAATTCCAGTAAGTTGGGAATATTACATAGTTTTATTTTTGCTAATAATTTTCATCTTAAATGAAATATAAAGGATTAATTTTGTGACACAAAGGTTGGGAAGGTTGCATTCCATTCTTAATAACCAAGCCCTTATGTTAATCTAGACTGTTCCTATATTAATTATGCTTTACACAGAGTAAAACAAGAACATCTTCATCGGGAACCGTCATCAAAATCGGTCAGTCCACAAGCCAGGCCATCCAGCATGCAAAGTGCATCTGGGAGCCCAAACCTCCCAAGACAAACTAATGGTCCATCTCGATCAATGGCGGACTCAATGGGTAGGTCAATTATGTGAAACATATGAATAATCTATGTAAAGAGCAATGATAAAAACTTCACATAATGCACATGGTTCGTTTTTCGTTTTATCAATACAATGGTAATGCACCCACATAACTAACGCTCCTTTTTTATTCGGTACGACCACCTGTGTCTTTGGCGTATGGTGCACCAGGAGCATACCCAGGAATGGTTCATCCAGGAATGCCTCAGGGCCATGGTCTCTATGACAACTTGCACGGTCTTCCACCAGTTGTGAACCCAGCCATTGCTGCAGAAGCAGCTGCTGCTCACTACAGGTACGGTTTCAGTGCGTTTTAAGATGCTAAATGGTGCTGAATACACAATTGATAGATAAGGGTACGGATATTTTTTATTTAAGTTAACACTACAGATAAAGAAAAAATATTGTATTGTTTGCTAATATATATTAAATATACCTCAGGAAAACCCGTATGACGGAAGAGGAGGTCTACCTCAACATGTTATGCCACATATGGCCAAACCGTAAGTGTTTTTTAATTATTTTGAAGTAATATTGTGTTCTTGTTCATATTTAATTTAATTTTTATGCTTGGATAGGTTTAAATTTTAATTTTCCCCCAAACCATAATTGAAATCTAAATTTAAAAAAAATACTTGTGGCAGGGGTGTGTCATTCCATGTGAGCGGTGAAGGCCAGCCGCAACCCGTTCAGTTCCCTGCTGATGCCTTGGTGGGGCCGGGAATTCCCCGCGGGGCTCGACCGCTAATGAGCTTGTTGCACGGTGAAGTGGTGTGCGCGGTAACTGTAAGCAACCCAACACGACATGTTTACACTGGGGGCAAGGGTCGCGTCAAGATTTGGGACATGAACACCTCCAACGGAATGTCGGGTGGACCAGTGGTCAAACAAACTCCAGTGTCACAACTTGATTGCCTTCAACGGGACAGTTATATAAGATCTTGTAAACTCCTGCCTGATGGTCGTACTTTGCTAGTTGGTGAAGAAGCTAGTACCTTATCAATATGGGATTTAGCTGCCCCAAGTCCATGCATAAAGGTATGTCAAGGAATTAAAGAGTCTCAATAAATTTATTAGACGTTATTTAAATAATTGTTTTTTTCAGGGAGAGTTAACTTCAGGAGCTCTGGCTTGCTATGCCCTTGCTATCAGCCCGGATTCAAAACTCTGCTTCAGCTGTTGCAGCGATGGAAATATTGCAGTGTGGGATCTACACAATCAGAAAGTTATTCGGTAAGGCAGCTGGACCGCAAAATCTGCAAAAATCGACTGTAGTGCTACAGCTTACCCTTGATGATTAAGTTTCTTTATTACTGTTAAGCATTTTAACATTCTGTGTCTATTTCGCAGGCAATTCCAGGGCCATACTGATGATGCTAGTTGCATTGATATTTCTCCTGACGGAACAAAACTATGGACTGGTGGTTTGGATAACACTGTCCGATCATGGAACTTAACTGCTGGCAAACAACTCGACCAGTATGATTTCACTTCACAAATATTTTCGCTCGGATATTGCCCTTCTGGAGAATGGCTTACTGTTGGGTAAGCCTTTTTACACAATCTTTTTGAATGGTTATACCTATACCTTTACTGATACAGTTATTGTACATTTTCAGAATGGAGAATAGCACAGTGGAAGTTCTGCATGACACAAAACCAGAAAAATACCAACTTTATCTGCACGACAGTTGTGTCCTTTCTCTTAAATTTGCACATTCAGGGAAGTGGTTTATCAGCACAGGGAAAAGACAATATGCTCAACTCGTGGAGAACCCCATATGGTGCAAGTATTTTCCAGGTACGGTATATTTCTAAACCTTAAATAAAATTCTTGGTATTTTTCAATCACTATAATGTTGCACAATTGTAACGCTCATTTTGTATTTCAGCACAAGGAGTCTTCTTGTGTTATTAGTTGTGACGTTTCGCTGGATGACCGATACATAGTGACTGGATCTGGCGATAAAAAGGCTACTGTCTATGAAGTTATGTTTTAATGTGAAGATTTAACTGTTGGTTCCAGTAATTATAAAACTTCTATGTGATAATGTATAGAAATTTCAATTCGGAAACTTGGTTTACTCTTATGTCCACGAGTCACATGGATATTTTTATTTATATTAAAACTAATTTTGCATGCTTCAGTTGGTGTAATATTGCTTATCGTGTATTTATTTTGATTCCGCTTCTTTGTACGATTTATTCCAGCCGAGGTTAATATGGCTGGCTTATGCTCTCGTACCAATTTTGTACAGCATTTTCAGTTCAATTGTGATTACTTTATACAGGCCGACTCCACCATTACTGTTTGTTTTCATGGCCCTTTCTGATGTACATATTTCGTCAGTTTTTTGCGGCATGCATCTTAGATTCTGCGTACTATCGCGGAGTGCTGAACCGGAGTCAATTTTATGTTTATGTCAAAGCTTGTGTTTCGTCACGATATAAATTAACATAAAATAAAGGCACGTAAAATCAAATGTACCCACTTTTTTGTATTTTAAACCTAAAACGCTAATTTGTTTGCTTATTTAGCAACTAGTCTATTTTTGTACCAATGATTTTTCCATATCCAGCGTCTCAATCTTTAATTCTTTCTCTGTTGTAACTACTGCACGAAGCATTTCTTGTGCTTTCCTGGCTGCACGCTTTCCATCTAGTTTAGTATATTCCAACACCAGCTCCATCTCTTCAGTTTTAGATCTTATGATAGCCTCAACGTAATATTCCTGCCAAAAATACGTCTATTCCATTAGCTGTTTTGTGAGACTAAATAGTAACCAGTACTGGATAAAGATGGCCTACCTGTTTCTTTAGAAGTTCATCTTCAATCGCTTCGGTTTCTAAGAGTATGTCGTGTAAGCTTATTTGGCTTGAACGTACACAGTCCATATTAATTCAAGGCCACTATTTCTTAAAGGAACAATAACTTTGACGACACGTTTTCACGATCTATTTGATATTTTAAAGGGTATACCGATCCAGAAACTGCTAGTTGGAACTTTAATATTTCTAGGTTTAGGCCGTTTTTTTGTGGAGCAAAGATTTTAGCGGTTATAACTCCAATCCACCGTAAATTAATACTACACTTTGGTCAAGTCGATGAATTTTGGTTGGTTGTATAAAAATTGTAAACAAATTTTTAGTTGAATAAATCCAAGAAGAGAGCCCGAGTTGTGTATATGACTAATAATAAAGATAAATTATCCAACACGCGGATAGGCTATATGTTACCAATGATCCTAGGATAACCGTGCATAAATTTATGTGGAATATCTCGAGGTGGAAATTACACAACCATCGACCAAACCATGTATAATTTCTCCACAGTCTGATCGAATATGTCAATAACGCGTTGCGTTTTGAACTAAAAAAATATTAAGCAGTGATTTATAAAATCAAACTAATTCTAATACTTCTAAAATTGGTGTTTAAACATATATATAAACATCGTCCCCGGTCAAAATATTGTGCTAAGATGGTTGAATAGTATTATTTCTATGTAACATGTTTGTTTTTTTGCTGAAATATTAAACATCTACTGATTGAGTGCGAATTTACGAAAGTGTAAGCACGAAGGATGTCTGACATGGACGATGGAGACTTTATGTGCGACAGTGATGTTGATTATGACTTGGTAAGGGTTGTTTAATTGTCTATGGCCACCAGCCTTTATAAAAGGTACATCTGCACACCCAACACTGTTCCAAACCTGACTAATTATCAATCAATCACATTTATTTGCGTACAACATTAAACAATACGATTGTTACGTTATGGGTTCATGTTTTAACCCTGTGAAGAAGTAATCATCAGTGTTTTATGCAAACTGCAAACCGTCGTATTGCCAAAACTACTACAATGACTTGAATATAATACACATGAACCAGTATGGAAAGTACGGCAGTTGCAGAATAATATGTTTCTTTAAGATTTTTACAAAATAGTAATAAAAAGGAAATTTTGTGCACACTTAAAGTGTGAACTCTTGGACGTTTGCACACGGCACACTTAAATATTTCTTCCGGCAATGTCTGCCATATGCCTTCCCCAAGGATACAAATGATATTCGACTAACTAAGCCAGCAGCTGGGTCTGACCCAACAACCTTTGAGCTAAAAGCTGAGAAACAAAGCAAATGAGCAATGTATCTTTACGGTACCATTAAATTAATGAACTCTCTAAAATTTTTATAGTAACTCCCGAAATTTAATTCAACTTACCAAAATTCAATTCTATTATATTGAATGACTCTGTCTACGCTGATTAAAGGTACAGACAAACATTGAAGTAATCTCCATTCATTATTTCCGAATGAACATAGTGTGAGTCATTCATTTACTCATAATATTAAAAGCACCTAATAGTTAAATATTTTTTTTATTTTGTGACAGGAATATTCTGAAGATGACAATTCAGAACCTGATGTAGACTTGGAAAATCAATATTATAACTCGAAATCCTTAAAAGAAGATGACGCTGCATTGGCACTTGAAAGTTTTCAGCGCGTGGGTATTATTGCATTAAATTCACAGGCTTTTCGGTGGTCTGAACTAGGACAAGTGAAAAGGCCGTGATTTTCTAAAGACTCTTTTACTTGCGATTTGGTAGTTGCTCATGATCACTCTGGTACCCCTTTCATTAACTTACTAGGCCGTAAGCTGGTTGTGGGTAGAAATTTATGTCATTTCTATTTGTTTTTTGGCAACTATTAAAAAAAACAATTGTTTTACCCAGTGATATTTAATGGGTTGGACAAACAGGACTGTAACAATACCTTTAACTTACTGTAACACCCTACCAACCTGTATCAATTAAATTCTTTTTCTGGTTTCTGCCTGATTTTTATGTTATTATTTTTACCAGGTTCTTGATTTGGAAGAACAAAAGGGGGAGTGGGGATTTAAAGCATTAAAGCAAATGGCTAAAATAAACTTTAAACTTGGAAGATACGAAGAAATGATGAAACGATACAAGCAGTTATTGGCTTATATTAAGGTAGATTGAATCATACCCTAATCTTAAGAATAATATGGGAAAGAATGGAAAAAGATACTCATCATATTCTTAGAATTGGAAAATGCTGGGAGCTTCATCGCAAACTTTTAGATCACCAAATGCAAAGTATAAACCGTGTTTTACCAAAGATATTACAGTGTATTTAACAGAAAGGGACATAGAAATAATGCTTACAGTTTTGGTTTATGTTTAGTCAATGTCCACCACATAGGGATAGGATATTCATGTTTATCCCCATGAATGGGAAAACCAAGGGGGTTAACACACGGGCAATCGTCAGATCACCTCGCGCCCATCGTCGGGTTACCGGAGCTATTGCAGTGTGTTGTATATGATAGACACATTCCTTCAATTTGGTAGAACCCATTAATCCGCTGGGTCAGGCAATGTCCGTAAAGTGCCTTGTCCAAGGACACAACCGACTAGCTAGCGACCAGTTTCGCACCTGCAACCTTTCGATTGAAAGGCGACGCACTTAACCGCTAGACCATCGGGCCGGACACATAACTTTTCTAAGGATACACGAAGATAAGCAAGAATTCCTATAACATTTTCGTTGACATTCCGACGTGCCTCATATTACATAAACACATCCTTATTAAAACTATCATATAGTAATGGTACCAATACTATGATTATGATACAAGAACTATGAGAAGTTGGATTTATGTTGATAAATTAAATCATGTGACCATACTTTAACGATAAAACATTTACTTAGGATCACAAAGAAATAAATTGCCTTTGAATTGGTAAGTACACTTCATTAAATTTTTAGTAGGTTTCCCTTTTAAAAATACTACTATTAAAGGAAAATGGGGAATTATAAAAATATGGTAATTAAATATGAGAGTAGTTAAATTTTCTTTGTAAACCTCAATGTAACCATAGTTGGGTAGTACGTATTAGAGATGTACCAAATTATCTGGTGAAGGTGATGTACTGTGTATATAAAATTCCTCAGCTAAATTAGTTTATTTTTTTGCCTTATAGAATATGGTAAGAGGATATCCCACCGAATAGACTTGTAAATTAACGACTCTCTGTTAAACCATAAGGTTTCTGAATCGAAACAAGTTGCCATCTAGTTTGTTGTGTCTTTAGGCAAGGTTTTTAGAAGACATCGCCTGAACCCCTTGTATTAATGGGTTGAAGTAAAATAGTAGCAATGTGGTATATATAAAACATATACAACTTTGTGACTCTAAATAAGCGCATCGTGTTCAGCCTTGTGACTCATATTTAGCCGGTTAGTTTTCAGATATCTTGTCCTAGAAATACTGGTCATTTTTTACAGTCATTTTTTCTGCTGATCGTTAATGATTTTGCATCTTTAATAATTAGTTAGCATTCTGTCCCAATTTAGTTTTAAATTACCACTGTTTGTTAGGGCAAGTCCATAATCATTTTTATACCTTACTATAGGTAATTATTTCTGCTTTTGTGACTATATTTGAAGGACAGCTTTAATGTTTGTTGAACCAATTTAATTCAGTAAGTTCAATATAAAAGGATTTTTGCATATTAATTTTTTTATTGTTTGTAAGTTCATAGAATTCTTATCACAATAAACTGTCAAATGCTTTTTCAGTGTCACATTAGATAACAACCGACAACAATTTTATTATAGATAATCATTTTTAGGTCATACAAACAGGAATTTCAAGAGAATAAAGCTTTTCTAGTTTATACCAACCTAATTGTAGTAAGTGAAGTCTTGTATGGAAATGAGAATATTCATGTTTAGGGCTGTTGCTGGGAGGGGACAGTCATCAAAACTCAGAACTATTTTTTAAATCGACACAGTTGTATAATTTGTGTTTACCCCACTTTTTACAAGCAATATAAGTCTAGCGCCTTGCCCAAGAAAAAAACTAGCTAACAGCTTATTTCCAACTTTTGATTGAGGTGACAGTCTACCATATGAATTAATTGGCCCAACAAATGGACTTGAGGAATTTAATTATATTAAAGAATTTATTTGTTTATTTTGTCCAGTATATCTCCGACCAATGATCGAGAAGATGAAAAAGGTATGACTTACCTTAAGATATATATTTATGGTGAAATTTCCAATACCATCCAGGCAAATATTCTTTACAAATATCATCTAGGTCAATATTACCACCGGACAATTACTACCGTATAAAATACCATTCTTAATTTTACTATGACGTTTGTATAGTCTGGGAGAAACTAGTTGGTAATTGTCATATTATTATTGATTCTCATTTTATTTTCATGGTCCAGAAGCAGAAGAAGGAAGTTCAAAACTTGAAAAAATTTTCACCGATTTAAGAGTATGTCTTCATAGTTCCTGCATCTAATTCTGGAGTGAAATGCTTGAATAAACTTTTTCTCTTTGTCAGAGACTAATGGTTTTCCGAAACAAAAGGGTGAAATCTTTAAAGTCATTAAAAAAGTTGACAAATTGGAAGCAGGTTCTAGTGGCTGTGTTGTGAATATGTAGGTATTGTGTTGTAGTTTATGTACGAGCAGTGTAATATAATTCCTAATTTTATGGCAAAGATTTTGAAAAGCATTAGCACACGTCAGTTGCTTTAACTAAATTTTTCTCATAAAAACAGGGCAATAAAAATAGGATTTTGTAAATACTGTACCTTGCATAATGCTGATTTTACTTTTCAAGCTACGAATGGAATGGCAAAAAAATAGCTGGAAAACATATGGATACAGATCTCTATCCACAATTTAAGAGAGAGATTGAAATAGTGCAGAAACTTGGTGACAATAATGTTGCACGATATATCGTTGACTATAAAGATGAGGTATACTCATAATGTGTGATGTTCTATAATGTTGTTTTGTTTATACTAAATTGAGATTAAATATAAATTTTTAGATGTTTAAAAAGGAAATAAATGAATAAGGTCACTTCTATCCACTTGCCATCATTGCTTGGAACCAGTGGCATTAAATGAATATTTATAAAATTTTAGTAATTAAAAAGCATGACAAGTCAGGTTTGGGATAAAAAAGTTCATTTGTTAAGATATTGATGTTTAAAATTGGACAACTATGCATTTACAGTGAAAATTCAATTCCGTTACATCCAGAACAGCATCAAAATTAGCTTTTTGCTAATTTAGCGTTCACTTCCACAATAGTCTGCAGACCAAATTGTAAAGATGTATAGGAACATATATAATAAAATAACATGAAATAGAAAAGTTACAGATATTATCACAAGTATAAATCAATAGTGAATATTTTGGCAAAATAAACTTAAACCTTGTCTTTTTATAAGTACATCCATGTATTTCTACCTTGCAAAAACTTCAAGTAATAAAATTGTAATCCTTTAATTCAGGCTGAATAAAATAACATTATTTTATTGCACATAGTAATATCTTTTTTTTTTATAAAATAACTAATTTCAACTCTTTTCGACTAACAATTTCTTGAAACGCAGTGCAATGTGCTGCAACAGCTTTAAAAACCCAGATACAATTTATTAAGACTTGTAGGGTTTCGTCAAAATAAGTTATATTTTGGTCTGTTGTCGGGCACTAAGTCTGGCCTTGCGGATCATTAGTTTACATTACTCGTCCAATATGACTCTTGCAATCCCACAACTCACAGGAGGGGCTTTTATTCTTGTTCGTTTACAAGCTAACACAGCAAAATGCATACAGTTTAACTGATTTGTTGACTGGAACTTTGTTTTAAAGCAGGCAACTACTTAGTTCTCACTTCTAGAACACGTTTTCGAACTATTGATATAATATTTCACGCACAAAACAACCAAGCCAGCTCGGCACTGTATGGTATATTGTGTAAAGGATTAGATACGAATCATCAAGCATAATGTAGGGATTAAAGCTAATTCATGCAGGTCACAGAAAATGAGGGAAGGGTTTAATACAAACACAAGCTGTGCGCCGTAAGGGCTTCTTTTAACAAAACTTGATGAAATTAACTACATACCGTACCATTAGTACTACAAAGTACTTTATTTTCTAGGAGATATATTAAAGAAATGTTTGTCTTTAATTGGATAAAAAATAAAAAGACCGCCTATTTTGATTTAACCATACAATGCAAATTTAAAATATTAAACTTTAAAAGAAATTGAGTATTAAAGCGTCCAACATGTTGTGTTTGTAGAATGATAAAGTTGCGATCTTGTTCACTGAACTGTGTGATTTCTCTTTCTTATGAGTTGTTTGTTTGAATAGCATGTTACTTAAATAATAATTTATTTATATGTTTCAAAGTACATCATGAAGAAAGCACAGTTGGAAGATAATTGTGAGCCACTATTAACTAAGAATATTTTGATGGAAGCAATTGCTGGTATCAAGTACTTACACGGTCATGGTGTTTGTAAGTGGTATACATCATGTAATTTGTTGACTTGAACTTTTACCTACCTTGTTTCAGTGCATATGGATTTAAAGCCTAACAACATAATGTTCCTAAAGTACGAGGAAAGTGCAACTAAAAGCAAGTACGTGCTTAAGTTGATTGATTTTGGATTGAGTCGAAAATTAGATCCAAATCAGTCATCAATTACTACTCAAACTGTCCATGGCACAAAGTGTTACATGGCTCCGGAGTGCAACGAGCAACCAACTTTGGTAACTGCTACTTTTTTTGTATAACTTGATTATTTAAAATATATATATTTCTATAAAAACTGTTTATAAGTAATAGATTTAGAGTCTGTGACACCAAAAATTTGCCGATTAAATGCTGGTTTAGATGGTAGGACCATACACATAAAAATGTTATATCATATTTTACATATTAGTATAAATAGTTAATATGAAGCATATTTAATTGTACATGCATAGCTAATAAAATAGTTAATATGAAGCATATTTAATTGTACATGCATAGCTAATAAGCTTGCAGACCAAAATTCCATTGCAAACTGATACATGTGTTAAACGATAACTTAGTCAATGTATAAACTATTTTGTTTAGAAAAAATCAAGAGATGTGTTTGCATTGGGCTTGGTGTTTTATTATGTGAATATTCATCAAAAATTAGAGGTGTAGTGCAATGTAAAATGTTTTCTTTCAGTCAAAAGCAACAGATGTGTTTGCATTGGGTTTGGTGTTTTATTATGTACTTACTGGTGGAAACCACCCATTTGGCACTAAAGAAATTGAAATTGTTTGCAACATTTATAAAGGAACAGAACCCAACTTCGAAGACCTCACAAAT
Source organism: Ciona savignyi (assembly GCA_000149265.1). Classification (NCBI taxonomy): domain Eukaryota; kingdom Metazoa; phylum Chordata; class Ascidiacea; order Phlebobranchia; family Cionidae; genus Ciona; species Ciona savignyi. Next base: position 1,601,006 of record CH003263.1, read on the forward strand.
ACATTGTTTGGTAAATAGTTAAAATAGTAACTTTTTCCCGTTAAAATGTATATTTAATTCGGCAATATTAAAGAATGGTGCTTTCAATACCTTTGCAATTGCAAAAGAGATGAATGTCAACCACACTGTGCCGACATGCGCTCCCAGCTTGCGGAAGAGCAATGTGTTCTTGCAAAGGACTTGATCTCTCGTATGATTCGAAGAGATCCAAATAGGAGGCCAACAATTGAAGAAGTGGAGATTCATCCTTTCTTTTGGAACGCAACTACAAAAGAACAGTTTTTTTTTGGTAATTCTACCTTATATTAATTTAGCTATGTTCTGCATTCATGTTTTTGTTACAGGCTGCTTACCATGTTGCTGGAAATAAGGATAAAACCTTTATAAAATCTCTTAACACGAAATTTGGGAAAATGGACATTGAGGATCTTTGCTTTACTAGTGTACCTGTACCGGTACCAAAAAAACCTTACAAAAACAAGATAGGGGAGTTTAAACCTGCTAAATATGAAAATTTACATGAATACCTGAAATTTCTGAGAAATATGGTAAGCCAAGACTGTAACTGTAATACCAAAGCAAATTTAACCTGAAATTTGTCGTCTAGTTAAGCCATGATAAAGATGATCCATCAAAAACATCAGAATTTAATAAGGAAAATAAAGAAGTGGAGCAATACTTGACGAGTATGATTAATCGACGACTACCACTGTTAACCTTCCCATATCCGAGACTTCTGCTTGAATTATTGAAAGTGTTCGTAGGAGATGAGATGTTTACCAAAAGATTTCGTGATAAAACTGAGTCACGCAAGTCACTAAAGTATACCTATGGTTTATAGCAACATTTCGTACAGATAGTATCTGTACACTTTTTTATACAAATATTATAATAATTATTTGATAGGTAGAATAGGATAGGATATTCTTGTTTATTCCTATGTATGGAAAAACGCAGAGAGCGTTAACACATAAGCAATTGTCAGATTACCTTTAAGACATTCCTTTAATTTGGTTGAACCATCATTCTAGTGGGCTGCCTTTCCCAAGGACACAACCAACTAGCTAGCCACCAGTTACATACCTGCAACCTTTCAGCTTAAAGCATTGAGGTTGTAAATAGCGTTACAATTGGTCAATGTTAACTTAGCGGACATTACCAGAACTCAGCAGATTAATAGATTCTACTAAAACTAAAGAAATTCTCAATCCAACACACAATAGTTCGGTAACCAATAGTACATATAAGGTAATCTGACCATAACGCCCTTATGCATTTTTATAGGTAATCTGGAGATTACTAGAAAGATAGAACATACAATCTTTAACTGATACTATTTTTATAGACCGGGCCTGGACTTGACTCTAATGAAAACCATGAAACCCTTGGGAAATAAAGCAGAGGAAGCATCATCCATTACTGTATAAAATTGTATTTTACACTTCTGTAGTGAATTCGCGACTTGTGTATTATATTTTGCGCATTATATTAAGTTTTGTTAAAACTGTTTGGAGTGAGCCCCTAATGCATGTAGGCCTACAGCCGTGCCTGTATCCTCTGGTCACTCGACTATAATATCCGCACCGATGTGCCAAGTAGTTGCCTGTTTTGGGGCGCATCTCATGTCTAATAAACGAGTTTAACCGCATGTATTTTACTGTATCAACTTATAAGCTACAATAAAGTAACCTTCTGAAACGGCCTTCAGATTGTCGTATTCCTATCGACGTCCTAATACCTGGGGAAGTTTAGGCCAGATTTAGTGCATGTCCTAGGCACTCAACCAACCCAAAGCAACAAACTATTGCTAAACGACAGTTGTGAATTCCCAATACGTCTGGACATGCGGGTCTATCTGCATAGAACAATTTATTGGAGAAACAATCGCTTCAATGTGCCAACAAAAATGTCGCAAGTGAGGATTTGTGGGTTTCACAAACAATTTGGTTGCCGTGCTTGGGGGTGCAATTGGTCTGTAATCAACAGGAATGCTGCAAGAACAAGACCCAATACAACACTATAGACATATCAGTGCCAAGATATAACTAGAGAGTGTCAACCACGTGTTTAACCACCACCATTTGTAAAACACATTTTGTATGCCATATATTCATGCTTCAGGGTCCCTAACCACAATTTGTATTTTATACACTGAGTATCTAGTTTGTTTCTGCAAGCATAAACGCATGGGTCCCAGAGTTATCAAGCCAAACTTCTTTTCCATGTGTAGTTTGAAAAAAGAATAAACATCTTAATTTACGAACATTTAACCTTAAATGTTTTAAATTAAACCTTTTTAAGCGCTGTAATAAAATAAAGAAAATTCCCCTAGGTTTAGTAGATGAGTTTCTGTTTTTACATTTGTTGGCCATGTTATGTAACAATTCTTAAAGTTTTAATGTGATTTGTCGACTCCTTGTTGGAGATGTCAGTGCGATATGGCATGCCTGTCACAATCATAATTCAGGAACATATCTTCGTTTTTAGGGGAATTACTCTAAGCAAATGTTTTCTTTCTTTTAATTGGCCTAAAGTATCTAATGGTCTAACATTTAACCAAATATGATCAAAATTAGAGCAGCCGTTTAAGCGCTATGCCCAAAAAATCTAATTTTTTAGAAAAAAAATGTTTTGGTTTTTAACGTCTCAGGGGAATTTCCCTAGATTCATTACCCAAAATTTTGGTTTCTGCTTATCTAGACCATGTTCTGTTACAAATGTCAATTTTTTATTGCGATTTTATTACTCCTTTTGCTAGATTTTGGGGCAACATGGCATGCTTGTCACAATCATAATTACAGATCAAAATCCGATTTTTAGGGTATTTCCCTGGGTAATTTTTTTAATTTTTTTGAGTATTAAATCAGTGACTAATGCACTTACATTACACCAAATCTGATTTAAATTGTATCGGTCGTTCAAGCGCTATGCCCAAAAAAGGCTATTTTTTTAGGAAAAAATACCGTTTTGGTTTTAATGTCCCAGGGGAATTCCCCTAGATTTATTACCCAAAATTTTGATTTCTGCATATCTAGACCATGTTGTCCAACAAATCACCGAGTTTCATTGCGATTCCATTAACACTTCTGGTAGATGTCAGGGCGACATAGCATGCCTGTCACAATTATCATTTAACAGCAAAAGTTTAATTTTTAGGGTATTTCCCTCAGTAATTTATTTATTTCTTTAAAGTGTTAAATCAGTGACTAGTGCACTAACATTTTACCAAATTTGATTCAAATTGGAGCAGCCGTTCAAGCGCTATGGCCTAAAAAGCTATTTTTTTAGAAAAAAATGACCGTTTTGGTTTTTAACGTCCAAGGGGAATTCCCCTAAATTTATTACCCACAATTTTGGTTTCTGCATATCTAGACCATGTTGTCTAAAAAATCACCAAGTTTCATTGCGATTGCATTATTCCTTCTGGTAGATGTCCGGGCGCCATAGCATGCCTGTCGCAATTATCATTTAACAGCATAAGTTTAATTTTTAGGGTATTTCCCTAGGTAATTTTTTTATTTCTTTAAAGTGTTAAATCAGTGACTAGTGCACTAACATTTTACCAAATTTGATTCAAATTGGAGCAGCCGTTCAAGCGCTATGGCCTAAAAAGCTAATTTTTTAGAAAAAAATGACCGTTTTGGTTTTTAACGTCCAAGGGGAATTCCCCTAAATTTATTACTCAAAATTTTGGTTTCTGCATATCTAGACCATGTTGTCTAAAAAATCACCAAGTTTCATTGCGATTGCATTATTTCTTCTGGTAGATGTCGGGGCGCCATAGCATGCCTGTCGCAATTATCATTTAACAGCATAAGTTTAATTTTTAGGGTATTTCCCTAGGTAATTTTTTTATTTCTTTTAAGTGTTAAATCAGTGACTAGTGCACTAACATTCCACCAAATTTGATTCATATTGGAGCAGCCGTTCAAGCGCTATGGCCTAAAAGGCTAATTTTTTAGTAAAAAGTAACCGTTTTGGTTTTTAACGTCCAAGGGGAATTCCCCTAAAATTATTACCTAAAATTTTGGTTTCTGCATATCTAGGCCATGTTTTCTAAAAAATCACCAAGTTTCATTGCGATTCCATTATTCCTTCTGGTAGATGTCGGGGCGCCATGCCCTGCCTGTCAAGCGTTTGACGAAGAAAAAAAAACGAAAAAAAAACGAAAAAAAAAACGGACAAAAACTAGAGAGTGTCAACCACGTGTTTAACCACCACCATTTGTAAAACCCATTTTGTATGCCATATATTCATGCTACAGGGTCCCTAACCACAATTTGTATTTTATACACTGAGTATGTAGTTTGTTTCTGCAAGCATAAACGCATGGGTCCCATAGTTGTCCAACCAAACTTCTTTTCAATGTGCAGTTAAAAAAAGAATAAACATCTTAATTTACGAACATTTTACCTTAAATGTTTTAAATTAAACCTTTTTAAGCGCTGTAATGAAATAAAGGAAATTCCCCTAGGTTTAGTAGATGAGTTTCTGTTTTTACATATGTTGGCCATGTTATGTAACAATTCTTAAAGTTTTAATCTGATTTGTCGACTCCTTGTTGGAGATGTCAGTGCGATATGGCATGCCTGTCACAATCATAATTCAGAAACATATCTTCGTTTTTAGGGGAATTACTCTAGGCAAATGTTTTCTTTCTTTTAATTGGCCTAAAGTGTCTAATGGTCTAACATTTAACCAAATCTGATCAAAATTAGAGCAGCCGTTCAAGCGCTATGCCCAAAAAATCTAATTTTTTAGAAAAAAAATGTTTTGGTTTTTAACGTCTCAGGGGAATTTCCCTAGATTCATTACCCAAAATTTTGGTTTCTGCTAATCTAGACCATGTTCTGTTACAAATGTCAAATTTTTATTGCGATTTCATTACTCCTTTTGCTAGATTTCGGGGCAACATGGCATGCTTAATTGTCACAATCATAATTAGAGAACAAAATCCGATTTTTAAGGGTAATTCCCTGAGTAATTTTTTTTATTTCTTTTAAGTGTTAAATCAGTGACTAATGCAATTACATTCCACCAAATCTGATTCAAATTGTATCGGTCGTTCAAGCGCTATGCCCAAAAAAGGCTATTTTTGTATAAAAAAAATACCGTTTTGGTTTTAACGTCCCAGGGGAATTCCCCTAGATTTATCACCCAAAATTTTGATTTCTGCATATCTAGACCATGTTCTCCAACAAATCACCGAGTTTCATTGCGATTCCATTTACCCTTCTGGTAGATGTCGGGGCGACATAGCATGCTTGTCACAATTATCATTTAACAGCAAAAGTTTAATTTTTAGAGTATTTCCCTAGGTAATTTTTTTATTTCTTTTAAGTGTTAAATCAGTGACTAGTGCACTAACATTCCACCAAATTTGAATTAAATTGGAGCAGCCGTTCAAGCGCTATGGTCTAAAAAGCTAATTTTTTAGAAATAGATGACCGTTTTGGTTTTTAACGTCCAAGGGGAATTCCCCTAAATTTATTACCTAAAATTTTGGTTTCTGCATATCTAGGCCATGTTGTCTAAAAAATCACCAAGTTTCATTGCGATTCCATTATTCCTTCTGGTAGATGTCGGGCGCCATAGCATGCCTGTCACAATTATCATTTAACAGCAAAAGCTTAATTTTAAGGGTATTTCCCTAGGTAATTTTTTTATTTCTTTTAAGTGTTAAATCAGTGACTAGTGCACTAACATTCCACCAAATTTGATTCAAATTGGAGCAGCCGTTCAAGCGCTATGGCCTAAAAAGCTAATTTTTTAGAAAAAAATGACCGTTTTGGTTTTTAACGTCTAAGGGGAATTCCCCTAAATTTATTACCCAAAATTTTGGTTTCTGCATATCTAGGCCATGTTGTCTAAAAAATCACCAAGTTTCATCGCGATTCCATTATTCCTTCTGGTAGATGTCGGGGCGCCATGCCATGCCTGTCAAGCGTTTGACCAAGGTAAAAATAAAGGAAAAAAAAAAAAAAAAAAAAAAATCGCCGGACAAAAACAATATGTGTCCCATTTTTTCAAATGGGACCCATAAACAATATGTGTCCCATTTTTTCAAATGGGACCCATAATTATGCGAAATCCGGTTTATTTTTGTTGAAGACATTGTAAACAAATGCAAGTTTCTTGTGGACTTTAGAGCATCAGTTTTTCTTCTACCTAATTTGGAAGATAAACGTTCCGAAAACCTACGACTGCTAAACGAACTGCCCATCAACTGAAAAAGGGTATTTGACATTTCCTTGCAAGGTGTGGGCTCTTTTAAATAAAACTTTCAAATTGCAAACGTTCGCCATCCCGTGATTGGTTTAAACTTTATAAAGCGGTTTAATCTCATTGTGGACGGGCGAAGTGGACGTCTACGATTAACAAAAACAATGAATATCACACCGCTTGCACCAAAGCGCAAAGAGGCCAATAAAAATAAAAAGAAAGTGCTAAAAACGCTGAAAAACATTCCCTCAATAAAGGAACCATCATTCACGAGGAGCACAATGGAAGGAGAAAACAATATTTTCAAAATTTTGGTCGGGTAGGAAAAGCTTTCCTTCACGACACGCGTCGCACTCCTGTGCGATTACCTGGGCTCGCGTATATACAAGTTTGTCGTTTTCGTGGTGGCTGTTTTATCTACGAGACGGATCTTTAACTGTTACCGTTTTTTAGCATTTTACTTTTAGGGTACGATTATGACTAAAGTATTATTAATTATTGCATGAGTATTATCTACCCTGGCTCATTTTATATGAGTAATCTATGTATGTTTATTGCGTATCGAGGATGCTTCACGCTGACTAAGTTTTAGAGTAGCCTATGGATTATATATTTTCTATAGCTTACTTTGCGTCCGAATAATGCTTTGGTTATATTTTGTCCTCTACATAGACCACCAATGTTTTTTTTGTATAGCAAATAATCAAATAGTTATTTTATAGGCCTTAGAGCGACCCTTGTGCGGTTTATTTTACAGATATATACATCATCTACATCCCACCATCGAGCAGACCTGACCGATATGATTTAGTGAAAAATTCAGTTTCCCGCCACTATTTGTTAGCCGCGAATTCCCTAAACTAATTTATTGATCTCATTTTAAATTAATAATTTTCCAAATTTTAAAATTTTCGAGAAAAGGGAGCTATGTAGTGAATTCGCGGCTTGTGTAATCTTTTTCCTCTCACATTATGCCATACGTGACGAGCTGTTTTGTTTCATTTTGTGTGAAAATTCATTTGATTATCAGAAACACAGTCTGAAATGCGGACCATTTAGATTTGACTGCCCCGGGAAATTTCCCTGCAATTAGTACAAACAGTTCTGTTTTTACTTGGGTCATGTTATTTAACAATTTTTAAACTTTTATCCCTATTCGATTATTCCTTTTTATATGCCATGCCTCGAAATCATGTTTTAAGAACAACTCTTTATTTTTAGGGTATTTCCCTAAATATTTTTGTCTTTCTTCTAATTGGTAAACCAGTGGCTAACGCACTAAGTTTTCACCTAATGTGGTCAAAATTGGAGTAGCCGTTCAAGCGCTATGCCCCCAAAAGGTATTTTTGGAAAAAAATACCGTTTTGGTTTTTAACGTCTTAGGGTACTCATTTGAGTCCATGAAAAATCCTGGGTGATTCCGCGTGCACAGTGGCTCTTGTCAAAAGTCAGTGCATACTGTATTACAAAGAAAAGAAAACGTAATAAAATCAATCATTTTACCATCTTTATCTTTGTACTGTCATAATATAGGTATTTTGCGTTTTAGATTTAGCCAGGGAAAGTTTTATTTTATTAGTTTTAGATTAAATGAACGAAAGGTTATTGTACTAGTTACTTAAAATGGCCAAAAAAAGAAGTGTTCGCATATAATGACGGTGAATACTTGGATTTATTGAGGTACATGGCGAAGTGAGGCCACATTGTGTGTTGTGCTTATAACAGTATTAGCTATACCAGCTCTCTAAATGAAGCAAAACTTCGTCGACACCTGGAATCATATTATAATAACTTTGTTAACACATCTTTTGAAGTGTTTAAAAATATGAGCATCAGGTGAAGCGAAGTCGCATTGCTCACTCAACTTCTTGGGAAGGAACAGTGGACTCTCACAGTCATGAAGTGCGTGCTACTTTTGAGGTTAGCATGGAAAATCGTCAGTGCAAAAGCATCTCACATGACTGGAGAAAACTTGATTAAACCAGCCTCTAAAAAGGATAATGTGTGGTGATGCTGTTGCTAACAAACTTGAAATGGTACCTTAGTCAAACGACACCATAAAGCGACGCATCGAAGAACACTGAAGAAAAGTTCTGAAACAAACAATTGCTGCCGTAAACCGATGTAAAAGATTTAGTTTGCAACTGGATGGGACCACAGATGTTGGATGCGATGCACAGCTCATGTTTTTTGTTAGATATTTTGACACTAATGATTTCATCGAGCAGTTTCTATTTTGCCGCCCACTTGCTAAAAATACCGCAGAAGAAATATTTAAGAAATTGGATATCTTAGGATAGAATAGGATATAGGAGGATAGGATATTCATCTTTATCCCCGTGAATGGGAAAACCAAGGGGGTTAACACACGGGCAATCGTCAGATCACCAATCTTGTTTAAAGAGCATCAGCTTAAGCGGTCTAATTGCGTGTAAATTTGTGCTGATGATGCTTCACCCATGATCGGATGTAAGAAAGACTTCATGAGTTACGCAAAAAAGAAAAACAATAACATTTCTGTTGTTCATTGTCTTCACCACAGAAAAAAGGTTCTGCGTTGTAGTTGACATATGGTTGACATTATTTAATTGTATAAATTATTGACCATGAACCACATGCCTGCGGTATCACCTAACGCTTTCACCTTTTTTTAAATTATTTTGTGGATAATTGATGCTCCGATTATATACTAAAAGCCACGGATATAATTCAGTTGGCTGAATACGATGCGAGTCGCGATATTGGAATACGAGCATTGATCCAGGGTTTGGATTGGATTATGTAAAACTTGTTGCAAGTATAGATACATATAAATTACCAATTATACGTATGTTATATTGGATTAATTTGTTTTTCCCTGTAATCTATTAGTGGCTGTATAATTTTGCAAAGACCAAGAGTTGTAATGGACTTGTTAGTCGGATACTCTACAATGGACAACTGGACTCAAAGTTTTGTTTCTGCTATGCCTCCTGGAAGAAGCAAAAACTACGGCCTGGGATCGTCCGTAACCTTGGCGGTGTTTCAAGCGGGCGGAATTTTCTGCGCGCTTCTTGAGTTTTACTTGCTTGTTTGTGTCATTCTATTTGTGAGACGAAAACTCCAATACGGTCCCGGAAAAAAACCGAAGGATAGGCGTTTGAGAAGTAATAAAATTGCGACAATCCAAAATCACGGTCAAAATATGGTTGCAGCAACGACGTCACATCCAGTTAAAACACAGATCACTTTTAAACGATTTTGGAATGATCCTGGGAAATGGTTGCAAATTTGGCTCATCATGTCCCTTATATTCGCTATTCTACAAACTATTTTTGGGCAGTCTCTTATTGTAGTAGGCGACTGGTCTGATTACACTTGTGATACGATATCGAAGGTTTTAGTGGTGCTGACCGCGAGTGCGTTAGAGACAGTTTATGCCTTCTTATGGTGCCGCCAAAATTCACTTTACTCGACTTCACAAACTGCTTGCCTCCGTCCAGTTTGGTTGAAAAATCTTAGTCGAATCTGGTTCGTTTACAACGTGGTGACCTTCTTTGCCAGCACTTTGCTTCAACTTTGGTGGAGAGACTTCACTGTGCAGATCCACGGCTGTACCGCGGCAGAGGTCTCTTTTAAAATGGATTTATACCTTCCGTTCATGATGATTACCATTGTTACAGGCATAACCCAGTTTCTTCTTACGTTTTTATTCGTATACCCACTGCTGTTTTCCGGATGCGGAGTGAGGCGACGCGCCAGTAATAGCCAGAAACAGGTTGCTGCGTTTTTAGATATAGCAAGGCGTGCAACAATCGGCTGTGTTGTCAGTATCGCAACTGACATCTTTAGCACTTGTGTCGCAATCTTTTTGCCTCGAGATTTCCCCGTTGCCACCAGAAGCACGACCTACCAACTCAACATCACTTTTAACATTGTCTGTTTGCTTTACACTTATGTGGACTGGAGAGACATATTGTTTCCATGGAAGTTCCAGAATTAACTATCCGCTAAATCGAAACGAAAATGATATTAAGAATGTTTTTGACATTAGCACACATGTAGTGTCGTAAAATCGTTTTAATTTGCCCCTTTCACGTACTTTACTTTGTTGTATGAAGCACTGTTTCGACGTCTTAGTGTTTGTTATATTATGTCGTGATGAAATAAATAATTTAGTCCAGAAGTATAGTGAGTTGGTTCGTCGACTTTCGAACGGTTTGTTTGAAACTGGTGACTGCCTAGTTCAGGGATGTCCAACCTTTTATTGTAATGGGCCGCATTGTCACTTAAAATAATTTAATGGGCCGCAGAACCTATTAAATTTCAATAAAAATGGCAGGGTTCGACTTAATGGTTTTGAAATGATTTGCGAAATGCGCGGATAAAGAGCGCACGAAAATAAAATTTGGTTATGATAAATTGCCTTAAACGACCAGAAAGATATTTATTTCATAAAGCAGACAGTACCGTTATTTAGTAGTACAGTAATGATCAATTGCAATAAACGTAAATTCAAAAGGGGTGTGTCGCATCTCGCCAATCATAAATAAAGGAATCGAGGTATATTAACGCATAATGGCGATTATTGCGTTATAATAGCAATGCTTATTATACGTCAACAATGCAAAGTGAAGCATAGGTAAATAAATAATGTTATGTTGAAAGCAAACGATGTTATATTAACGTGTTAATGATTTATTATTAAAAGTGCGCGATATCAGTATCGGTAATTTATATTTTCGCGATTTTGTTAAATTTTGTAATTCGCGAACTTTAGAAAACGGTTCGCGATCCCTTAATTCCAAAAAAAACATTAAAAGCCATTAATTTTATCTTTAAAATGAAACAAAAACTTATTTCTGCAATACAAAGTCAACGAGATAAGTGTTTGTCGTCCGTCGGTTTCTTTCTGCAGTTTTGATGTTTACTGCGTCCTTAAAAGCTGACTGATACATTTAAATTAGACCAAGATTTAAAGTTCAAAATACTATTTGGAGTAAAAATGACTAGCGGGCCGCACAAAAATCTCAGGTGGGCCGCACTGCGGCCCGCGGGCCGCAGGTTGGACATCCCTGGCCTAGTTGTTTGTTTCCTTCAGCATGACAAGTGGAAATTGTAACCCAGTATGCATCTTATTTGTTCGTATTTAAATTATATATATTTAAAACGATTTTGGATTTGAGTATATACATGTTTTATACGCGTCACATATAGATAGTATTGCATTTATGATTGGCAATGTATATTTTATTTGGGGGGATTTACCAGGATAAACTGGGCAATTTTAATTTTGGTTGTTTTTAGGTTCGCAATAAACACTTATTCCTTTCTAAACCGAAGATATTAGTGACACCGCCAAAAATGCTCCAACAATTTGCCTCTTTTACATTTTCCGATAAAATTCCAACTGTTTTTTCAAATTAAAGGTTACGACATCCCAGTTCGGATTCCTGAAAGTTTTACCCTGATTCGATAACGCATTCAACCCAATGAAAAATGTGGGAAGTGAAAAAAATGCATTTAATCCGTTTTAAAAAGGGTACCCATAAATATTTCTGACGATCAAGTCCACTATGATACGTTTGATAAAAAATAGACTACACATTAGGAAGATTTCGCTGAGTAAAAAATAATTAACTCTTTAAGTTTTAGTTAAGTTGACTAACAACAGACACAATTAATTTAAATTTAGTTGATTAGGTTAGTCGTTTTGTTCTCTAGAAAATATAACCAATGTATGACGGAATAGTGAACTCCTTTCAACATGAGGGTTGCACCTTGAAAACTGGTCACTTAACGGACATTGCACGAACTCAGCGAGTTAACCGGTTCTTTCAAATTAAAGGAAAGTCTCAATCATATTGTAAGGTATCGTATTTTTCAGATTTATTTTTTGTGGTTATGGTTGGTACTTAATCTGATTGAACGATTTCCTTCAGATAATAACTACCGATATGACTCCGTTAATCCGCAATCCGAAAACTTCACGGAAGGTTGTGTTTTATTTGAGATTATGTACATAGTACAACCACAGCAAAACACTCAGAGTCGGCGAATAACTCGGTCATTAGGTGAACACGGCATAACATGAACAGTTCTACTCGGCTAAATGCCTTCTATAACGTATTGTTACTTAATTAAAGGTATTCTCTAAACATTACTTGTTAATGTCATCTACGATCTCTCACCAGAGGCCAACACTCAACATGTTGTGTAAAAGGGAAGTTAGTGATACCAACAGCATGACGCACATAATAAACAATCATGATTTGTGGATTTACTACGATTTCAACACAATCGCCCATTATTACGTTGAACGTTTATGACGCAAATTAGAATGTTTTGGCCTAGACCTAGACATTAATAAAACATGTAAACCGGACCGGCCGGTTAGACTGGCGGTTAAGTGCGTCGCCTTTCAATCGAAAGGTTGCAGGTGCGAAACTGGTCTCTAGCTAGTCGGTTGTGTTCTTGGGCAAGGCACTTTACGGACATTGCCTGAACCCAGCGGATTAATAGGTTCTACCAAATTGAACGAACGTGTCTATCATATACAACACACTGCAATAGCTCCGGTAACCCGACGATGGGCGCGAGGTGATCTGACGATTGCACGTGTGATAATCCCCTTGGTTTTCCCATTCACGGGAATAAAGATGAATATCCTATTCCCTATCCTATCCAACACACTGCAATAGCTTTGGTAACACGACGGTGGGCGCGAGGTGATCTGACGATTGGCCGTGTGTTAACCCCCTTGGTTTTCCCATACGGTGATAAACATGAATATCTTAAAACAGATTAAACAAAATAATGGGTCGAGATATCCTACAACAGGGGTTCTTAAACTGGGGGGCGCGCCCCCCTTGGGGGGCGTGGAAGCTTCTCAAGGGGGGGCGCGAACATGACAGTGACATATCGCAGGGTTCGAATTAACGATTTTAAAACGATTCGCGAAATGCGTGGGATACGAGAAAATCGTTTTCGCGCTTTAGCTGTGTTAAATTGCCTTAGAATGCGGTTTCAGAACCTCTCAAACTAATCTTTAAAGCCAGAAAGATAATTCATTAAGCAACAGTACCGTTATTAAGTAGTAATGATAAACTACAATAAACGTGTCGTGAGTTAATGCTTGTAGGATAGGACGAATATCGACGAAACGAAGCCTTTGAAACGAGTAATCTTACTTGTAAAAACACCATATAACCTTATTATAAATAGGTGTGTCGCATCTCCGCCAATCATAAATAAAGGAATCGTGGTATATTAACGCATAATGGCTATTGTTGCGTCGTGATAGAAATGCTTATTATGCGTCAATAATGCAAAGTAAAGGCAAGGTAAATAAATGTAATAGTAATTCCATTGTTAAATGTTATGTTGAAGGCAAAATATGTTATATTATATTGTGTTGATAATTTATTATTAAAAGTGCGCGAAATCAGTAACCGTAATTTATATTTTCGCGATTTTGTTAAATATTGTAATTCGCAAACTTTAAAAAACGGTTCGCGAATAGCGATTTGCGATCCCTTGCATCCTTCACACTAAGCAGGGTAATGGCAAATAAATTATTGCTCTATTTTTCGTAAATTTGATTTTTGAGTAGGTGAGGCGTGAGCATGAATCACAAATCTCAAGGGGGGCGCGACTGAAAAAGTTTAAGAACCACTGTCCTACAACGTGTATAAAGCAACTGAAAATGTTCGATCCAGTTGAAAAGATAAGAGATTCTGTTAGCTCTTACCAATACTTCAGTATAGAACACGAAGTTAAGATTGGAAACGTAAATTAACAATATATATTATTTCTTCATACACAATAATATATCGTACATTAAAGAGTCAATATGGGTTTTAAAATATTGGTGGTTGACACTATCTTAGACCGTAGTTTGACATTGAGGTCTATTTTTATTTTTAATTTTATATCTGACTAAATTGATTCAAACTTACGGACACCTGAAACACTTTTTGACTTGACCCAACACAATATTCAATCTGTTTAACAGTGTAAAATTTATTTACATTGAACTTTTATATTTGACGATTATTTATGTCGAAACTATGCTGATAAAGATACAATATGAAGTCAGTAGGATTAGAATTTGTTCATATTAAACTACTAAAAAGTAAGTGCACACAAATTCTGTTTTACAGAATTGAATTAACTAGTACAATAATTTGATTATAAATAGTAAAAAAAACAGACCTTGATTACAAAATCAAATTATGAATATTCACGTAGAAATAGCAAAAGGTTTAGGAATTTTTGAATTTTCCAACAGCAACCTGCTTTGAGCTAGCTTATTCTTGCACCATTGTTTTCATCAGTGTTAGGTCAATTCTAGGAAATGTTTTAATCTTTTTTAGAAACAAAGTTCGGTAACAGCACTGGCAGTAAGTGGTCGTGGTAGTTTAAATGGTACTGGTACTCAGTGGTACTGGTAGTCAATGACACTGGTAGTAATTGGCACTGGTAGTCAATCGCACTGGTAGTCAATCGCACTGGTAGTCAATGGTACTGATAGTCAACGGTACTTGTTGTAAACGGTAATTGTAGTAAATGGTATTGGTAACTAGGAATTAATGGTACATTTAGTAAATGCTTACTTTGCGTCTTCCTTAAAAGCATCAGTAAATTCCTTTCCCCCCACCAACATAGTAAGTAGATGAAGCAACAGATTGGGGTAGGGGAAGGTCAGTTTTGGCAATCTTATTTCAGTATCAGCCGTCAAATAATCCTGCAGTTCTTTTCGAATCTCCATCAAATCTTTAGGGTTTGTCAAATCAGGTCGGCAATGGACAAGCTACACACAACATAAAATTATTAGATCTCATCTTTTTTAGGTATAATTTAAATTGTATAATAACGAAAGAAATTGATTGGTAAGAAAACAAACTCCTTATTATGCAGGGGTAAGTGCACAATTTATTTTTCACCTTTTTCCAATTACTATGTAGTTGTGTTATTGGCCAACTACCTAAAATGTGTTAATTACCTTGGTTCAGTTGACACAATTAAACTAAAATTATAACAAAGATATTTTTGCTCTTGCAATAAAAATGAGCCTGCAAAATGGTTAAACTAGGGAATTTCTATCCAATGAACCTAAACTATAAAAACTTTTACATTATTTAATGTTAGTTTGCATGTTAAATTGCTTTACAGTGTTTAATTTAGGATGTCGTTGGATAAAATCCTGTCTTCAAATCTACATTACAGATTTGTTTACAAACTTTAATAAAATTTGAACAAAAAAAAACAATTCCTGCTTACCATATTTCTCAGAAATAAAAGATATTCTTTAATATCTTTATAATCCTGTGTAACATATTCCCCACCAAACTTTTTCTGTGGATATTTTGGTTCAGCGGGCAGTTGAAGATCCTTAATACTCATTCTTCTTTCACCATTTTCCTCAGGAATGCCTTCATTTAGACGCTTTAGGAATTTGGCGTCTGCCCTTCTTTTTTGCACTACATCATTAGCAACCTGCCACAAAATTATTTATAATTTTCTACACCACACAGTTTTTTTAAAACCCTTTTTTTATGACTAATATGACAAAATTTTATCGTATATTTTTGCACCTTTTACTATTTTAAATTTCATTAAAAACATCATCTTATTAAGCTGTAGGGTTAATGCCTAAAGCACTACTTTGTAATGAAACAGCGCTCTTTACGTCAAATATTATTACTATTGTCCACATTTTAAAGTGACAATTGCCTGGTAAAATTTTTCTTTTGTAGCAGCGTCCCAAAAGAAAGGATGAATCTCCACTTCTTCAATTCTTGGCCTCATCTTTGGATCTCTTCGAATCATACGAGAGATCAAATCCATTGCAAGAACACGTTTCTCTTCCGCAAGCTTGGAGCGCATGTCAGAACAGCGTGGTTGACAATCACCGTTTTTGCAATTGCAAAGGTGTTGAAAACACCATTCTTTAATATTGTGGTATTAGATATAGCTTTTAAAGAAGAAATTTTAACTACTTACCGAACAATGTATTTGTAAGGTCTCCGAAGTTCGGTAGGCCTATTGTTCCTTTTTCAATGTTGTAGGCAATTTCATTTTCTGTAGTGCCAAATGGGTGTTTTCCATCAGTAAGTACATAATAAAACACCAAACCCAATGCAAACACATCTGTTGCTTTTGACTGAAAGAAAACATTGTACATTGCACTACACCTCTAATTTTTGATGAATATTTCAAAACTGAAATTACCAAGCAAATTGGAGCTCCTGTGTAATACTCTGGAGCCATGTAGCAACGTGTGCCACTGACATTTTGAGTAAGTAGTGTGGATCGATCAGAATCTAGTTTTGCACTTAATCCAAAGTCAATCACTTTGAGTACATACGAGCTTTTTTTGCAGCTTTTACAACGCTTTTTCAAAAGAAAATTGCTAGGCTTTACATCCTCATGCACTGAAAAAGATTAAACTGTATTAGTCCACAAAGATATTTAGGATCTGCCATTAAATTGCGATGTCCCATTTTGTTGCATTTTGCTTTTCCCGCCTCTGTTATTAATTATTTTTTTAATATTTTTTCTTCGCCCAGCATTTATTAATAAAAAATATATTATCATATGTAATATCTTCAGCTATGGTAACACGTCCATCAGTACTGCAAAATTCTACAATCTGGATATTTAGGATTAGTAAAAATTTGAACCCAGTGCTACAAAGCTAATTTTCACACAGTCTAATAATTGAATAACAAAAGTATACTTGTGTTATGAAAGTTTTCTTATACCATATTAGACAATTTATTTTTTCAATTATGCACATGTAGCCATCGGTTTATAACCTATTTTATCATTATTCTACACCTAAAATTATTTTATTAGAAATATGCAACCTGAGAGTTTGTACACACTGGGTTGGGTTTACTTCTAATAATCTAAACCAATTGCTTCTAATTGATGGTTAGAACCAAACCGATTTAAGAACATCTTTACAGTTCTTCTTTTGGCAAAAGGTTATTTGAAGATTGTGCCAGTTTGAGAACTTACATTTTACCATTCACTGGGATAAAACATGAATATTCTAAAACCATTTACATAAAATATGTCACTTACAAACATTGTGTCCATGCAAGTGCTTGATTCCTTGAACTGCTTGTTTTAAAAGATCCAGTGCAGTTGGTGGTTCACACTCATTTTCCAGTTTTACCTCGTTCATTATGAACTTTAAAAAAATTCATTATTTGTTGCATTGAAGGTAATTGGTACACAAACAGGTAATTGGTAACTTACCTCTTCCAATGATAATTCACACAACTCCGTAAATAAGATGACACAATTTTCTTCCTAATTAACAGTTACGCTTAGTTTGAGTTTCAGCCAGATATGAAGCTCTTTAATCTATTAATTCCACTAATATTGGACCAGTTAGCATGGTGGGTTAGTTAGCGGAAGGGTTGGAGGTTCAAAACTTATTACTACCTAGTCTGTTGTATCCTTCTGCAAGGCACTTGGACATTGCCCAAACCTAGTCGAACTATGGGTTCTACTAAAATAAAAAAAATGTCTAAATCATACACAACACACAATTTATTCTTATGATTAAGTTAACTGCTTGCATTTTTCCATTCTCATAGATAAACATTACTAACTTAAAACTGAAAGGTGACAACAACCAAATGTTGTAATACCTAATTCTGTTTAGTTTCTTTAATGGGACAAATGTTAGGTGAATGTATAAGACTTGGAAGTAAGTAATGTTTTGTGTGACTAATTATTTCTTTCGAGATCAGAATGTTTAAAAAAATTAAAAAAATTACATAAAAATAGGCACTTTTGCCTTTTCGTCACTTGCAGAAATTTAAAAAAAAATCTTTTCTTTAAAATTTATTTACCTCTTTATGATTAATATAAAAGGCAATGTTTTCATTGCCACATTTAAATGATGCAATTTCAGAAATGATTTTTAATTCCTTTTTATAATTTGGGTAAAGTCCCTTATCCATTCGTTTGCCAGCCATAACATCCATAGAGCCTGCCCATTGATACCTGTAACATCAATAATATTATTAAACATTTGGGTATAATGATTTTGTCTACAATGGAAAATGTTATGGGAAATCTTAATAAGTAAAAAATAGCAAATGTTCAACATACCACTGGAAATACCACAATCAATAATACAAATTCACAAAAGCGAATTTTCCTTATGGTGTATATCTTGTATTCAAAAGAATGAATAACAGCTATAAATCTTTAACATACTGCATAATGTTAATCAACCCAACAGCAAGTACAATGTATCTCAAGATTTGTTGTGGCGTAAGTACATTTTTCTTTACACATGGTGCAAATAAATTTGCTAAATCAGCTTTGCTAAAAAAATAAAACTTAATACCTACTTGCTTACTAAACAGCCACCAGAACCTTTTTTTAAATCTTTTACTTTTACAGTAGTCATAGAAATTTCATCTTGGGAAATTGAGTTGACAGATAACTCCCTTCTTAACATATTTGTAACTCGCGTAACCAAATGCTAAAATAAAATAGACTTAAAAATGAATACGTTTTTAATTTATAACAGTTGTATCCTTAAAGACAGAACTTGTGGCAATGTAAAAAAAAGTACATTCGTCCGGCCCGTTAGTCTAGCGGTTAAGTGTGTCGCCTTTCAATCGAAAGGTTGCAGGTGTGAAACTGGTCGCTAGCTAGGCGGTTGTGTCCTTGGGCAAGGCACTTTACGAACATTGCCTGGACCCAGCGGATTAATGGGTTCTACCAAATTGAAGAACCGTGTTCATACACAACACACTGCAATAGCTTCGGTAACCCGACGGTGGGCGCGAGGTGATCTGACTATTGCCTGTGTGTTAACCCCCTTGGTTTGTCCATCCACGGGGATGAACATGAATATCCTATCCTATGTCGATAGCTCTGGTGGTCTGATTGTGACCTTGTAGTATTTTATATAAAGTTTTCATGTATAAAAATGTAATTTACTGGTACAACACAAATGAGCCATACCTCATTCAGTTTCTCACAATTTGGGCAGTTCGGTTGTGAGTCTTGTAATCCTCGAAAACTCCGATTTGAAGTTAAACTCAATAAATCTAAGAAAAGTAAATTATTTGCAGTTTCCAACTAACTTGAATCAGGAAAATTAAAATTACCATCACCAGCAAGGTCATCTGAAGCTTCACGAGGAATCCCAATGGGACTTAAAAGATATCCGTCTAAAAATTCATTATTTACCAAAATATTAAATCCATAGCTTAAAATTACATCAACATGTCACTTACTGCTACCGCCCATGGCACCAGTAATGCCACCGCCATTGAGATCTATTCCTAAAGCTTGAAATGTGCGATTGTCCTGTCAAAAAGTTGTTTACAGTTAATACAAATCTTACTATATACTATTCTTTAAAAGTGTAACCACATGTAACTTTTCATATTTTTAAATGTGTTCTTTGTAAGTTGTGTTGTTTAGTTGTTTCGAAGCAATAAGTTTTTGGTTTAATAAGTAACAACATATAATGCAAACAATATGAGACAAATAGGTGTAGATCGTCACTGATAAAAATATTTTATGTTGTCCTTGTTTAAAAATGAGAAGCGTAGATCATACCAGTCTAAAATGATTGGTACAAAGATCTTACAATAGTCTATTTTTTGCTTAATACATTAGTATAAACAAACTTTTAAGGGATGTGCATTGTTATTCAGTTAACTGATATCATATTGCACCCATCAGTGGAAGATGCAATGTCTAATTAACACATTTATTAAAAGGTATATTTCCGGAAAATGATTGACCAAATTAACCGGTTAAACAGTATTATAATTCACAAATATGCACAGGCACAGTCCTAATAATAATATATATAAGTAAAGCCTATTTCTTACTGCATCTCTATTGTCATCTTGAAAGGGATCTGAATCCACTCCTTCTTCGCAACTGGTAAAAATGTATATATAAAACTTGAAAGGGAACATTTAAATTCACAGAATTAATTATGTTATCGTTTTATTTTAATATGAGGTGACTTGATACAATTTGTTTAATAGTAAATGGCCACGTAAAATAAATGGCTGACTAAACCAGCACTAGAAAAAATATACGGCAGCTTTATTTTTTGTGGCAACATCATTTAAGGAGCATTTTCATTTTATCTTGTTGATCGTTTAAAACAAATTCGCTGACAAATGTAGACAAAATATTAAATATATAGATAGGTTTAATTTTTGCTTTGTACCATTTGACAATACTTAAGTTTTCTGTCTTTCCACTGTTTTATAGAATAATATATTCATGTTTATCTCTTATCAATAGCAAAACGAATTGGACCTTATTACTAAAACTCATAAGTCCATTGTGTTCATGACGGTATTGACTCATTACCACAAAAGCTGTAAACCTACAATGAAGAATTGCATGGGGTGATTTTCATTTTTTTAGAAATACCCCTTTAAATTTCAAAAGTAAATTAACTTATTTTACTTATGGTAACCTTATGTAACAAGCCTTTTAGTTTAATATTATAATAAAATACTTACGGTGAATGTGGGGTTTCCTCCATAAATGCTTTATTAGAAGTCATTTATTTTCATATTCCTTAAGTACTACTTTTAAAATCAGTTTATATATTCTAAAATCCTTTGCATTGTTAATAAAATAAATAAACTTTAAATAAACACAATACACTATAATGGAAAAATATTACGTCGGTTGTATATATTACTTAATTGTTTCATAACAAATATCATTTGGATGAATTAGCTTTTAAAGTTAAATAAAAATGTCCTGTGGGGCGGTTGGGGCCAGATGCTAAATAGTGTGAAACACTATCCAGCCTAATAGTGTGGTTTTCAAAAAAACAGACATTTAGCGCGTAATACACTATGCATATCTGTTATTCCGGGCGACATTAATATTGTATCGCAAAGCCAATGAAGCAGATTAAATAAGAAGTAAAAGATTTATTCTTTTTGTGTGTTAAAAACAAATCTGTGGCAGTTCAAGGGATTTTTATACTTGGTTTGACTATATCTTGCACTGAATCTGGCCTAAACTTCCCCAGCTACTCCTGACAATCTGGACTCCATCTCGGAAGGTTCTTTTATTGCAGTTTATAAACTGATACAGTAAAACACAGTTTAACTGATTGATTAGACATGCCTGGAGATACGCCCCAAAGCAGGCAGCTACTTGGTCTGCATCACAGAATGCGTTTTTGATATTTGGTTTAAAAAATGAATATGTCAACCACGTGGCATCTTAAATGAATATGTCAACCACGTGGCATCTTAAATGAATATGTCAACCACGTGGCATCTCCGATTAACAGGCCTAAGGAAATGATTGACAGGCCATAGGATACAGGCACAGGTGTTCATGCATTCAGGGCTCAATCCAACAATTTTAACAAAACTTAATATAAAGTGCAGAAAAATATTACACAAGCCGCGAATTCACTACAGATCATAATGATCACACAAAAGCACAACTTTTTTCGAAATTGTTTTTTTCTGGAATACAACTCTTAAATGCACATTTTTAAATATTCCACTGCATCTTCAATGCACAAAAACTAATACCTATTAAACCTTGATATCACTAGGATATTTTAATTTTGGTAAGAGATCATCCGCTACTTCATATATATTCAACCGGCTTTATATCATCAGCTACTTTATATACTTGGTATTATAGTTAATTGTTTTTTATGGTTTTATTTTTATTTTTTTGGAGGGGAAAAGAAAAATCTGAGATATTTTATTACAATAATTTCGTTTGTTTTTGTCCTATTTTAAATTCTACGCCTACAAATTCCTGCAAAATTTAAAGTGCATAATCCATTACAGTCGTAAGATATCAGCTCTTATGCTATGTTTGTGTTAAAATGCCCAAAAACGGGTTTTCTTTTATTTTAATGGCTCTCTTAGAAAATTCTCTTGCAGTCTTTTTAAAGTAACTATTCTACACATGTTTTCAACATATCAAATAACATTTCTGCAATTTTGTACCTGATTGTACAATTCCTTTTTGCCGAAAATTGCTCTACAGTAATATTAACTAAAACATAAATCATCACCTAGCTCGAAATTATACAAATAAATCTCACTTAATCAACTATAAGCTTTATATTTCAAACTCTTAAATTAAACAAGCAATTATACAATATCTTCATTCTGGAACAAACATATCCAATTACAAGTCAACTTATTTTCGGTCTCTGTGTGGACGTCACAGCATCATACCACCCACACATTATCTTTGTTTGTTGTTGACTAATGACTAACTGCTAAGTAACCAGCAAACTTTAAAATAACATACAGCAGTGCCTGGAAATCTTTACAGTGCCAAACAAAGAGCTACTGCTACGCTTTATAAGTTAAATTACTTGACATCACACTCAATACATTATTGCATTATTGTAAATAGAGATTCCATCTTAAAAATGCCAATCCTAGCATTTTAAGTCTACAGTCGAGAAGTTTTTTATGTTTCGGGAGGGGTGGGGAGGGGTTGTACAAATAATTAGTTAGAGCCCATTTGATAAAATCAGGACCTACTTAAATGTGACCCTAACAACAAAATTTAATAGTAGAAAAAATAGAAGTTACCAAAAATGTTAACTCTGCAATGACAATCTGTATAAAGCATAGATGGGTTTAAATAAAAATGCATTTGAAAAAGCCCTTTCAAGTAAATTCTGTAAAAATCTTGAAATTTTTCCATCAATTCTAATTTTACTTTAAATCTATTTATCACAATTCATATAAAACCACTAAATTTTTTTTTTGTATTCAAAAAGGGCGTTAAATCTTGAATGGTATGCTCGAAAGAAGCTAAAACCATGAAACAAACCGATTTTATTTTTTTCCACAGGGAATTGCCCTTGTCTTGTCACCTAAAAATAAAATGTCAACTATATCAATTTTATTTAACAATTATTAAAATTTCAATACAATTTAAAAATTCCTAGAAAATGTTTTGACAAAATTGCATGCTTGAGACAATCATGATTCAGGGACAAATCTTAATTTTTTAGGGAATTTCTTAGGATAATTTTATATTTTTTATGTATTTCAAAAAAAGAACAAATATAATAAACAGTTATGACTTATGTACAAACATTACAAACCTAGTTTGAAGTACCTACTGTAAATCAGTACTGGAAGCCAACAGAAGCACTTGGAACTACCCTTCTTTCCCCTACCCTATACAAAGCTGTTCGAATAATGCTTTGAATGTTTATTATGCTCATGGCATGTGGGTTTTAATTATTGCAAATGCATTATCAAAAAATCAATGTATAATGACAACAGAAGTGTTGTATTTAAGTTGATTTGATAACGTCAAGTCAAGTCACCCAATATTGAAGTCAAGGTATTTAAAATTTAGGTTGAGTAATGTAAAGTCTTTAACATGGCAATTCTAGTTAAACTTCTAGAAATTTAATTTACATATTTGACTTTGAAATGTTTTATAACGACTGGAGCAACATCGGTTAAACAATGTCCAAAAGGCAGGCCTGCAAAAAGTCTTAGTACAATTAATGACAGCACAGTTATAGCACACAAATTTATTTAACTAGATTGACTTGAAATCACCCTGGACAATACTTAAGAAACTCAAGTCAAGTCATTCTGAGTCGAGTCATAAAATCTACTTTAATTCACTGGATAACACAAATTCACTACTTTAATTGGTAATTTATGAATCCAAATAAAACAAAACTTCTTATTAAATGCTTGATGCGTTACAATCATTTCGAAAAATGCAAGGCACCCTTCGATCAAGAATTTTGTTATACGTTATTTATGGCGCATTTAAAGGAACGAGATGTCAGAATTTTAACAGATTTAGTTTTTACATGTCACCGCTTTGTTTAGTGATTTTAAAATACTGAAATTGTGTGATATTTATAACTTAGAAATGGAAAAGATAATGTACAAGTTTCATAACAAAACTCTCCCCTGATTCTTTTAATTAAACATTCCAACGTTTGTACTGTGCTCATAATCATATCACTAGACAAGTGGTACATTCTGATTATTTTGTTCCTTATTTTCATACTTTATTTATTTTGTTCCTAATTTTTCCAGTAGCATGGATTGCAATAGATGTATCTTTAAAAAAATAATATGGTTTTCCTTTAAAAAATAATTAAAGAATCAATGTTTGCTGACTTATATTACTTAAATATTATACTGTAACTGTGCCTTAGCAATATTGTAACTTCACTAATTTAGATTTTCCATACCTCGGTCTATTCAACACTTTGTAAATCACTATTCATTATGCATTTTTTGTGTTTTCTTTTTCGAGGCTTTTGTTAAGTTTTGTTGTCATTGTAACAATTTTGCACAAGTTTTTCACACTGCTATCCTGTTTATTTCTTATTCATTTATTTTTATATTTTAATTTACGTTTATCATAAGGTGGCACCTGCTACAATAACTGCATGGTTTCTCGGTGTCTCCTTGTTAAACTTCAGTCTAATTTATTTTACGGATTTTTATTATTTTGTTTCTGTGCGTTTAACAAAAAATATGTTCGATTGATTGATTACACAATGACTAACCAGATCACTGCTTTGTGGTGCCTAAATGAATCTACACTTGCCCTAAGTAAACTTAAATTGGGTATCAGTTAGACCCATTTTGACCGATTAAGTTATTATAATAGTGCATCGCCTGTTAACCGAAGGGTTGCAGGTTTGGAAACTGGTCGCTAGCTCCGTCGGTTATGCCTTTGGGTAAGCAAAATACAGTGCATCAATCCAATCCTTTCGATTGAAAGGCTACGCACTTAACCGTTAGACTAACCGGCCAGACAGTATGTTTAATTGATTCACAATTAACGCCCCTAACGTTTTGCCATTCACGTGGATAAACTTGAATATTCCAAACTAGGTCTGAGTAGAAATCGCTAATAATTGTTTAAAACCTAGCCTGTTTAAGGGAATATTTTGGTTCCGCATTTTACACTAGGGAAATTCCCTAGACTAAGATCAAAATTTAAGTTTTTTTTTCGGTGTTTAAGAAGAACTTCTCTTAATTTGCAAAACAAAGGATTGTAAGAAAAATTACAACACAAAATAAAACGGAAAATAATAGTTAAATTTGCGGCTGGTGCGGCCCGGTACCCATTGTTTCAGGGTTTGAGAAAGCCTGGTAGGGAAATACTTTTGTAGGTGTATTGCTTGATACATGCTTTACAAAAGCTGTTGGTTATCGCGTGGACGACAGCACTCTCTAGTATTTTACACAACTGTATTCAGAAGTAAAAGGTCAAGCACAAACGTTTATTCATTTGCGAATTTTTTGAAAGAAACTGTTTGTATCATATTTGATAGGGATTTTAAGATTCACAAACCCAAAATGTCGATTTTTACACTTGGGGGAGATCCTTAAACTTGGAAAAAACAATAACTTTTTTTGCAATTTATTTTCTTTAGCTATCATAGCGCTTAACCTAATCGCTCGATTTTGAATTAATCTTGTCTTATGTTTAAACACGAAGATGATAAACCGATACTTAATTTTTAAAATTACCCTGGAAATACCACAAATTTTGAAATAAATTTACATTAAACTTATGACATGATTGACTAATACGTCGAAAGTAATCTTAAAGGATTTATAAATTACCCAGTAGGGCAACCTTGTCTTACGAAATTCCAATTACCTATTTTCAGTGCTTTATTTGCCACTGATTATAGCAAACATCAAAATAAGACAATTTGAAATTAATTTTAACTGTACATAGATAACAAGTTCGATTTGGGAACTTATGGACCCATTAAACTTTTGGTTAAAACTTATTGAAATATTGTCGACCTTTTAACTGTTGTATTATATAATTTGTCCACTGAACGATTTTAACATCACCGCCCTTTCTCGAATCTAACATTATGCCGTTTATTTCTGCTCTTTTTGTGTTTAATTTAGGCAACAGAACATTTTATAACTTATTGCCATCCCATTAGCTATCTATTTTGTTTTACTTTTTAAGGCATTATGTACATTGTAGGCTATATGAGTTTAATACGTTCGTATGTCCCATGTCCACATCTGCCCAGTTGTTACTAGCTTGGTTGCAAACAAATAAAAGAGTCTCGTGTTTCAGGATGACGTTTAATTGCGAATGGGCCACAAGGAACAACAACTACACTACGAAAGTACCCGGACTACAGTAATGACAGAATTTAAAACCGCATTTGTATTTCACACTCAAATAAGCTCATGTGCAGTGAGCTCCGTTTATACGGTGAAAACTATCGTTAATTACACAATGTAAGTACCGGTTTGAAGTACAAATATTTGGGTTCTTCGTGTTAGAAATTAGAAAACTGAAGATCATGTACCATTGGAGATTGTGCAGAAAACCGATTACTAAATCGCTGCACTTTTATCGTTTTAAAGTGCAAATATAACCCCAGCAGCACGTTAAAATCGCCCTTGGCGCTAAAACAAAAAGCAATCACGTGTTTTAAATTATTACATGAAGAGCGAAAATTAAAAACTGAAAATTAAACTTGCGCTAATAGAAGCAAAGAATAAAACTCAACGAAGCTATATACAGATTATTGCGCAAATTCAGAAGCATGAAACTTAAGAAGATATTGCTCATGTAACGTCGTTCAGTATTGCTGTCACAAGACTTCATATAACGTCGCTTTTTTGTCCCCAGAGCCAGTTACAATGTATTTATCATCGGACGAAATGTCGCAACTGAGAACTGAAGAGGTCTCCTTTGTCTATAAATAAGCAAGTTTTAGAAAACGGAAAAACATTTTTTTTTCATATATACCTTAACAAATTTGAAACATACCAGTGATTGAAAAGGACCAAGCATTTCATTGAAGGTTTAGAAATATACCGTACCTGGAAAATACTTGCACCATATGGGGTTCTCCACGAGTTGAGCATATTGTCTTTCCCTGTGCTGATAAACCACTTCCCTGAATGTGCAAATTTAAGGGAAAGGACACAACTGTCGTGCAGATGAAGTTGGTATTTCTCTGGTTTTGTGTCATGCAGAACTTCCACTGTGCTATTCTCCATTCTGGGTACAGAAAAATTGTTAAAATTAAAGCAAACATCTAATCCAAATCGAAAATGCGGAAAAAGAAAAATTCCAAAAATTTGGGAATAGTCTAGTAATCGGAAATTTATACATCATCAGAAGCAAGTAATAATGTCATTTTTTTTAAATTTTAGCATATTATTAAGCTTCATTTACATTCTACAAATAGCTTCTTTCAGAGTACCACTTACCCCACTGCCAACCAGTCTTCTGTTGGGCAGTATCCGAGTGAAAATATTTGTGAAGTGAAATCGTACTGGTCGAGTTGTTTTCCAGCAGTTAAGTTCCACGATCGGACAGTGTTGTCCAAACCACCAGTCCATAGTTTTGTTCCGTCAGGAGAAATATCAATGCAACTCGCACCATCAGTGTGGCCCTGGAATTGCCTGCAAATCGGAAATAAGATCTTTAAAAGAGCATTAGGGAAACAACAACATTTTATATAGTTTAAAAGGAAAATTTTCACAATAGATAACACTAACACGCATATCTTGCTATAGAGAAACTTATTGAAACGTAATCAGGAATTAAAAGCTTAACATAACATAACATGAACGCTTAACATTAACTTAATGAAAGCTTAAAATAAAATACCAATTACGGCAAGTACCTGACTATAGTATGATTATGTAGATCCCACACTGCAATATTTCCATCACTGCAACAGCTGAAGCAGAGTTTTGAATCCGGGCTGATGGCAAGGGCATAGCAAGCAGGGGCTTGGCATGGCAGTTCGGCCTAATAGTGAAAGAAGATGATTAACGCCGTACTAAGAAACAGTGTAGTACTTGATTTTCAATACATACAACAAAGTTTAATAAAAAATAACTAAAAAACAACAGTATAACTGTTTGCACCAAAGATGGCAGCAGGTAAATAAGATAGGTTTATTTCCTATAAGTCTATTAAAATAATCTTGTAAGAACCTTAATTCTTGGCGATCCGGTTAAATCCCATATTGATAAAGTACTGGCTTCTCCGCCAACCAATAACGTTCTTCTGTCAGGCAGGAGTTTACAAGATCTTATATAACTGTCCCGTTGAAGGCAATAAAGTTGTGACACTGGAGTTTGTTTGACCACTGGTCCGCCCGACATTCCATTGGAGGTGTTCATGTCCCAAATCTTGACGCAACCCTTGCCCCCAGTGTAAACATGTCGTGTTGGGTTGCTTACAGTTACTGCGCACACCACTTCACCGTGCAACAAGCTCATTAGTGGTCGGGCCCCACGGGGAATTCCCGGCCCCACCAAGGCATCAGCGGGAAATTGAACGGGTTGCGGCTGGCCTTCACCGCTCACATGGAAAGAGTGACTACTGCAAAATATATTTAGTAAATACAACCTTCATGACACTTTTTATACTAAAATTATCACAAATGATATAAAAAGTGGTCAGAAAAAAGGCTGGAGACACTTACTCTTTAGTGTGGCCTGTAATGGCGGGTGGTATGACGTCCGGTGCACCTCTCATCATCTGCGAGTGGATATACACGGAACCAGGCGGGTGGCTACGGGCTGCCTGGAACGCAGCTTGCTGGCTTGGGTGAATGTTCAACGCAGTGGGGTCAACTGGGGGGTGGGAGCCGGGGAGGGGAAGGTGCGTGGGGCCGAATGGGGGGAACGGGAGTCCGAAAGAGCCAGGCGGCCTTGGGTGCACTGTGATGTTCAATAATCAGTAATTTCATTTAGAAAATATGGAGAAACAGGTTTCCAGACAAGCTCTCATATAATAACAGATGACCAACCTAAATCATCATTTCTTCCTTGGAGCAATGCTGGGTGAGCTCTCGGGCTCATAGAGCTCCTTCGAACATGACTAATATTCGAGGGGGTTGGACTTCCAGATGTTTTGGACTTGGGGCTGTTTGATTTATCACTCTGTAATGGAAAATGCAAGTGAACTGTTTGAAGTACAGTAATCCAATGTATTTCTTAACAATTAAACAACAATTAATTACATTAAATGGCACTAAAAAGCAATTGTGTATATATATAAGTTATATTTTAGGGCAGTACACACAATGTTACTGACCATGGTATTGCCGTCTTTGTTTCTGGATAGTCCACACTATTCATCGTATTTCTTAACAATTAAACAACTATAAATTGTGTGGATACCACCAAGTACAAATAAGCAGCAGTCCGCACAATGATAAAACAGACAAAATGGCACTGACCATGGCATTGCCCTCTTTATTCCTGGATAGAGCAGTGGTAGAGGATGCCTCCTTTTTCACCGTGCTATAACTGTTCATTGTTCCGTTGGTGGAGGGTGGGTTGGCGGTGGGGCTGCCTTCCCCACTTCGTGCAGGCTGCGTGCTCGAGGACACCACGTTCTCTCTTGGTGATCTGATGATCAAATTAAAGTTTCGGGATCTAGATTTTAACTAATCAGTTAGGTCATTGGGTAGATATTTATTGAATATGCCTGAGTCCAGTTGATTAATGTGGTGAACTGACAGTGAAAATATTTCACTCATACACAAAACACTACTGCAATAGCTTCAGTAACCCGAAGCGGTAATCAATTCTAATGCCACCATAAGTTTTACCATACCTAGAAATAAACATACAATAATAGCCTTTCTATAACAGTGTATGATATTAGATTGATGATCACTTTGATTTATTAGCTTGGGTCCCGAGACCCCTTAGACAATTAATTGTTGTTCTTTTTAAATGCTAAATGAAAGGGTAATAGCACACCCTAGTGGTCGGAAATTGTACAGATGAGTCATCACTTTATCTTCTTATAATTAATAAAATATACACACTTAATTGGTAGGGAGTGGTTGTTTAGTGGACTTATCCAACATGCTTGTAGACAGGTTAAGTGTCAGGATGAGAAAATGTTTAGAGGTAAACATCCAGACATTAGATTTTATTTGATGAATCATCCTTAATAAACCCACCATCTGTCTATTTAATGTTAATTTATTGCAAGATTGATACCAACTTCGTTTAGTGTCTCCTAACTCCTTTGCCTTGCTTAAACGTTTTGGTTTTTGTACAACGCATTCATGCACAAGAAGATAAAACTTCCAAATTCACCTTCTATCGTCGGGAGCGGCATCGCGAGCTCGAGCCGCTGGGGACTTCGCACGAGCGTTGTTGTTGTTGTTGCCCGATTCGTCGGGTGATATATCATCGTCTACCACCACATTGGTGTCGCTCTGGTCGCTGTTTTCCTGCGTGGGAGAGGAGCGCGTTTAGCACAGAAACTCGGGTGGGTGCCGGATGCAACTGACTAGTTTCGTTTGCTTTTCCAAGTCTGGCTTGTGCCGCTTGCTGTTCGGCGTGTGACTGCCTTGGTCGGACAATCGGTGCTTTTCGGTTGAAGTTATCGCAGGTGATGACGACGAGTTCTATAAAAATAAAATATTTTATTGTATTATTTCTATGTCAGGTATGTTTTTATTCAATTCCTGAAGCAATTTTAATACAGAGGTATACCGTAATTTATAACTGCCTAAGAGAAAAAATTAGCGCTTTTAATGTATTTATTGCTATACAAGCTTAAACATATGTGGTATTTTCGACACGTAGAAATGCGTGGGTTAGTATAGCGAGTTGTAGAGCTATTTATAATTTCCAACTGAAGTAGCGACTTTGATCATTTCCTTAATCAATCCAGTCTAAACGCAAAGCCGCGTAAATAGCCACGACAATTTACGGTATTTTGGTCGTTTAAATGAAGCTCGCGAATGGCAAGGGTGCTTAAAGAGCGAGCAGTAATCGTAAACGTTGCTTCAAGCACCACTTATTCTTAGGAGCGCTTCGTTCAATGGCTAGCTGTCTGCAGTTTGAAGAGGCCTTTTACAAATTGAACAAACCCGCTCGGCAATCTCGCGGCCTTTTAATCTACCGGAATGAAGGTCGTTTTCAGTCGCGCGTTGCTCAGCCAAGGGCTTCGAATGGATACTTAAGAGCGGCGATCTCCGTTGATCGTTATTTGTCCGTCGTTCCTACGCAATTGTGACGCAACAAGTGGCGATGGAGAGTCATTCGGCCGTGATGTTGAGGTGCTCGAGTGAAGTGGTTTCACTCGAGCGGGTGGAGCGTCCTTGGGCGGCTTAGCGCTCGACGGCAGCTGATACAGCACTGCCATTGTTGATGTAGTGCATGGTTACACGTCGAAGCCGGATGAAATTTCGACATTAAGAGAATTAGCGGGCGCAGTTGGCAAAACAAAACCCGTTGTAAAAAAATCGACGTGCTGTTGGCTAATCAGCGTTGAAAAGCGGTCGGCTTCCTTAAAGCGACATGGCAAACACAGTGGCATTTAGAACTATTTCGAGCTACGTAATGGGCGCGTTTAAATAACTAATTTAAAAACAATTACAGCTTTCACCGCGGTATTGAGCACGGCTAATGCGAGAGCATTTCCGCAAGGCGAACATAAAACCGTCGGCTCTCTCGGGAGCGCTCTCTGCCATCAAGAAGGAAAGATAAGACGAGCGGGGAGTTGATTTGATTACACGGGAGTGATTCGACAATTACCCATCCGGGCCATCACACGACAAAACAACTGTCCTTATTAAATCCCTCGGGTTTTCGCAACAGCTGTCGTCTTCCTAACGCGAGTTTAATTGCCGAAATCGATGACCCGCAGATCAACGCCCTGTACTTTATATTCGTTGGTATTTGAAGCTGGGGCACTTTATCCGTTCGGAAAGTAGTTTAAAGCCACAGGAAATCGCTTCGGCGGAAAATTATGCAAGGGATTTAAATGCGTTTATTCGCTTCTGATCCCTATGGACGTGTGCGTTTGAACTCGATTTTTGCGCATCAGCAGTTACATTATTAGAGGTTTACGGAACATACCATATTACAAAGGCCAAATATGGATATGGTGGATAGTATATGGCACCGCGGTTAGTACAGGCGAATTACGCACGATTTGACAATTTAACCGCCGTCGATTCACAAACATTTCGAGTGCTTTACACCGAACCTCGACAAATAATAAGGAGACGTCGGAATATGGCCATTGCAGTGGTTTGTTGGTATGGGTGGTCGCGCGTGCAGTAAGCTGCGAGCTAAATGGATCTACACGGGCCGGTCATGCAATATTCACGAGGCGGGAATATAATCTGACGGTTAGTCGGCGGTAGCGTGAATTATTCAAGGTCCAATAATGAAGCGTCAGCCGGTGCGCCGCGAGCGATCTTCGGCGAGTTTTACCCTTTTGCGATTGCGTATTTTACACTGGTAAGTGAATAATTTATCAGCCGGATGCCCGAGCTACAGGATCGAAGTCTCGACGCCAAATGCGAACACGTAACATATTGTACATCGGCGTCAGAACCGTGGATCTTTGTAGATTATCATTAGATTAGCAGGCGAAGCGGCCTTCGCTATACGGTCACGAACGCACGCCACTGTGCTATCGGGATATATCGGGCTTAAACGTTATAGCAACGAGAAATGACTGATAAGTGAACATCTGATACTTTAATCACAGGACCCCACACTCAGTTAATGGGCCTGCTGTGACAAAGAAAGCGAAACAGTTTCAAAGGTATTGTTATTAGTCTGGTTTGGAGGTCCTTTTATACGTACGCGGCGAAACGCTGAATTTATTTATATTTTTAAATCGGGGTTTTCAATCACACTTTTTCAACAAGCCTGAATCGACTTGCGTTTGGTTGGAAATCGAACAAAACGATAATTCGATTTGCATCGGCGCGCTCTGGGAGGTAGTCCAGACTTTATCAACTCAATTAGGACCAAATGAGTAATTTGGGGCCGAACCAGGCGAGAAGAAATAAGCGTTATCGGATTAGCGGTGGCGAGGCGACCTAATCCTGCAGCAGGAATCGATTGAAAGTGATTAGGCGCTGGCCGACAGATTGTATTACTCGGCTCCCTCGGGGCTCTACGATGAATGTAGAGCGAAAATTGAGATTGAAAAGACCACTTTGAAGTGATATTATTCCGACGAAATCCAGCTTACTGTACGGATAACGCGCGAGGGGGAATTCGCGGATTATCTCTGAAAATGCGAACCTTTTATATTTGGAAGAGCAATTTGCGCACGTCGCTGTTTATCTTATTAACGGCCCTGGTTACTGTCCAACAAAGCTGGCAGCTGGTGCAGCTTCGGAAATCAATGTGAAAACATGGTTAGGATAATTTTGATGGAATTTTTCTCTATTTCCCGTAGAATTTCGTTATTCCGACAGATCGGGAGCGAATTCCCGGGAGAGCGGAGATCGATGTCCGGCGCTAATGGAAATATGACCCCGATCAAGATAAATTAATACGCTGTTTGTACGCTCATTACTTACACAAGGGTGGGACACGATGGACTCGCCGAAAACTTACACGCAACCGCCCTACTGGGCGTAAGTATACACAAGGGAGTTGCATAATATTGCGCTGTAGATTGCTGCATAGCTTATAATGTCACATTCCAAAATATTCGACAATGTCATGACCCGATTGGCACATACAAAAATGTGCTTTTTTGATTGACAATACGGCCACGAACGAGTTGTGCAAGAGTATCGGTGGTTTTATTGTTCATACCTGTCGGCTTGTGGCTCGCTCGCGTTCTCTCTCGGCTGGCGAAGTTCATGGGAGAAAAAACAAGATAATTAGAACTTCATAAAGACGCGAGCGTAGATTAAGGTATGCGTACGAGGTGCTAGACATCAATAATACATAGCAAGAGCCGCGCTCGTACATTATTCATTAATACAGTCTTAGTTTTAGCTAGGAAAGAAAGGGAAAACTTAATCGCCACAGGTTTGTAGCAATAAAGAGATAACATAATACAACAAAAACTCGGCATAAGATATAGAACTACAACCACGACATTAACTTTAATGTCAAACATACTCGATTTTGACATATAAGTATAGTTGAGGCAATAAGGGAAATTAATATTACCTTGTTCTCCCGGGCGTCTGGTTTCGTCTTTGTTTCCCAGCGACCCACCGACCAGAACCCCACCGGGTCCGTGTCCACCCGAGCCCCGCATACCCATGTGCATCGAGTGGGAGTTGAGGAGCATGGGGTGGAGCGCGAAGAGGTTGGCGTTCGCTGCTGCCGCGGCCGCCGCTGCGTTGCCGGATGTCACGGGAAGCACACCGGGCACGAAGCCCGCCCCTGAGTGGGGCGGCAGTGCGGAAGGCGGGATGCCGTTTGCGGCAAACGCGGCTGCCATTGCGGCATGCGCCGACATGGGTGGGTGCGACGAACCGTGACCAGCGCCACCAGAGTGCGCCATAAGGCTCTGGACTTGGAGTTGTTGCTGTGGGGTCAAAAAAGGGTAAATAAACAAAGGATGACAAGTTGAACAAAACAAACAATACGCAGCCGCACAAAGTCATAACAAAAATAAAATACGACCACTAAACTTCACGAAACAAAACAAACGTATTAAGTTCCCGGGTTCGTTCAGCTAGTCACGTTGCTTACCCCGATAATTTGATTAAGTTCTTGCATGGTGACTTGTTTGGCTCGTTCGACGGCGGAAGCAACCTGTTGCTGGTGCTGCGGGGAGAAATGGTTGGGTTAGAAGCTTTAGATACTGCGAATTAACATCTCGTCTTACCTCTTGGGAGAGTAGAGGTATGATCTGAGCGCATATTATTCCAAGTCTTTTCGCGATCTCAGACTGCGGAAATAACAGCTACTTAATACAGCTGTGTAATATTCGACACTGAATAGAGGTTACGGACACCGTCGCTTAATGGATCAAAGGATGGTAGTTTTATTACATCTGCTGGTTAAGTTAAGCTTGAATCGTATCAGACTTCGTACAATGTTTTGTGTGACGGGTATTGTGAAAGTGACACAAATTTCCGTCATTAGAGTACAATATACAAGAATTTTGCAAGGCGTGGGAAATTTTACATAATGAGGAGTAACACTGAGTCATTTATTTTATAAACTCTACTGACTACTAAACACCTTTAAATCAGCGGAAAAAAGGCTACTGTTTACGATTAGTTGCAGTTTCGGCTAAGGCGTGTAGCCGTCATAAAAAAATAATTTCCTTTTTAAATGTCTACCTTGGCCGTTCTGATACATAATCGTTTAAAAATCCTCTCGAATTATGTCGTTTAAGCTGAAAATAAATCGGGGTTTTCTTTTCAAAGTGGATTACTGGACGCAAAACAGTATTTCGGCCGTTGCAGTTTGAATAAAGAGGCCACAGGATCTCGGGTAATAGGATTAGCGTGGCTTAACTTATCGTTGGGACGGGTTGGGTATAAGTCGATGGAGTGGATACAAGAGGAAGAAACCAACGCTAAGTGCCTTAGAACTCAATTCAAATAATGTTGGCGGTTACCAAACCCGGAAGATAGCGGTTTAACATATAGTTTTCGGTTAAACAAACATGAATATTTTGCTATTTTGATAAAAAAAATGTAAATTCACATGACAAATTGGTCATATACAAATCAATTAATCCAGCCTGTATTCCAAGGCAAATTAAAAAAAAAGCCAAAATAATGAGGGTGAAATTTGGGGTAAATGAACCTGAATATTTTGCTCTTTTGATAAAACTGATAATTTTAGTGATTAGAAAAATTATAAAAGAGTAAAAAATAAAAATATTTGGAAATTGTTTGGTCGAAATATTTAAATCAATAATTCCAGCCTGTATACTAAAGGCAAATTTCCAAGCAAATCAAAATATTGGTATTGTGGTTTAATTTGAGGATGAAATTTGGGGTAAATAAACTGTATTTTTTTATTTTGGATAAAAACTACATCGGCGTATAAAATAATTATTAAAATTAAAAAATGGAAAAATTATTTTTTTTAAATTGCTTGGCCGACTGTATAATAAAGTAAATTTCCAAATAAGCAAAAATAATGAAATTGTGGTTAAATTGGAGGATGGAATAAAGCCAAACCTCAGTCTGTGCGAGAAAACGATACAAATCTCTACGGTACAGGTAAGAAACCTACATGTGAAGGTACGTCACTTAACCCGGCACGGAAAGAGCGATTTGAATTGTTTCGTAAACACGGGCTACGGCGTACAGCGGGTCGGAACTGTGTAGACAACGTAAACAAGTGCACTGTTGCGTGGACTCCCCAAGCTATTGTGACACGACAGAGTGGCGGATTTAATTTCTGCTGGGTGGTGATGCCCGTTGCGTTTTTGTGGACGCTGGATTTACGAATTTGCGGGGAGCTATTGCCGATTTCGAGACGGGTGCCTTGTGAAAATACGACGAGCGATTTATGGTTAAAATACACGCGTCTTTTGCGGAAGTATGCCTTGTTTGGTTAGGCGTTGCGGGTGGATAGGCGACTGTTAGTCGACAATGGTCGTGTTGACAAAATCGCCCCTTTATCTTCAGGGCTTATTATTTCCAAGCTTTCTTTATAGTTTAGCATTGTCGGGGTGTGATATATAATCCTTACAGTTCTTGGGAGTTACAAAAATCCAAACTGTTTAACACGTAAGGCCCTTACGGTAAGGGTAGTACAATCATACATTCAATTACAACCATAAAATCACTTCATTAACTGTAAACCATTTACATAATGTAAATAGCCGTTTGCTTCAAAACGATAATCAGAAACATGGTAGTGACGATTAGTTGTTATATGTTGATGGTGGTTTTGTATCACCACCATGGTCGAGATTTGAAAGCGTGAAGGCCGTTTGAAGTGAAAGAAAGCGTTACAACAACCAACGGGCCGGAAAATTTGATTTCAAAATCAAGGTTTTGAAGTGTGAAACAATAAAACAATACAAAGCATTTGACGTGTTTACTGCTAAAATCGTCATAAGTGATGTAGATGATTTGTATAGTCACGTTGGCTTATGGTGCGGTTTCCATGCATTTTGGCGGAGCATCACAGTGAAGGCAAGAAGAACGCAGCTGCGCAAATACTGCAACATAACCTGCAGCTGACAAGAGATTTTAAGGTGGATAAGATTTCGCGGTTTTCGAGTTATTGGAGCAAACACGGGCGGCCTACTTTGGCGAAAAGTGATCAGCGTAGTTGAAAGTCAATCAGAGGCCAGGGCGTATGGCTTGCGGCCCAGATTAGACGGAAATGGAGCGACATAATCGCGAAGCAACCGACAACACGCCAAAGCCATATATCCAAAACACAGCGGCGGCCACCGACGTGCAGCACCTTTTAAGAGATCGTGGCTAAGATCTGATAATCTGGTATAACTAAACCCGGCTAATACCCATCGACTTATACCTTGGCACACAAAGCGTATTGTAAATCTGACCACTAATTCTTTTTGTAAAATCAACTAAAAGGTCCTTCTCCAAGCCGCTCCGACGAGTTTGTAAAATGTGTTTTTTGATAAATGCAGAGAGGCTGATTTATTATGTAGGATTTGTTATTTTGAAAGGAAGCACGGGGAAAATGTATCGGCATACCGAGCATGGCACTTACATCGAGGCTAAACAAACAAATGGGTTTCGGATCTAGTTATTAAATAATGGGACGATGGAGTGGCTGTTGCAAAGTTTCTGTTGTCTCAACAAATCTATTGTTGGATTAACTGGAACCATAGAAGCGATGGGCACGTTTGCAGAGACGGAGATCGTATTCTAACAACGGTTCGGTCGTTGAAAGGTGAACAATGTGGGTAAAAGAGCATGGGTATGTGTCGTATGTGCGGTGGCTAAAAGCTATCAAGCAGCAAAGCCGTTTCACGCATGACTTCGTACTTGTATGTAACCTGATAACAACGACAAGCACTGGAATAATGTATGTGTGTGGTGGTTTGGGTTAAGGGGCTCAGATAGGCCCGCTAAGTCGCGGAGTCACGGTAGGCTGGGATTTGTTCCGAGTTTCCTCTTCGTGCGGTAGGTTCGTTTGGATTAGCATCGACGTTCTTTCCGAGTGCATTCGGCAATATTTCTACTTCCGAAAATCGATTTTTGGTTTGGTGGCGAAGTTACCGTTCCAGTCAATAGTGTGCGGGTGTGTAGCATTTGTTTACACGCTTTGTTGTGTTAGACCTGAACGAACACAATCTGGGGTTCTTGGCATGGCCACACGAGACGCAGGAGCTCGCTTGGCGACGCCAGTCACCGCCTGAGAGTAATTACAAGATAAGCGCCCCGCTGGGAAATCGAGATGGGACTTGAGCCACTTGAACGGCATCTTACCAGGAGGGATATGCTGAACACGCACACACGCACTTCAAACAAACACGAGCCGAAGAAGCACATACCGCAGACAGACCACAAGAAGTCAATGCGGCTAGCTATTTGGAAGACTTTTCATGGCTTAATTGAATTAAACACAGGTATAAACGCACGCTTTATGCCAATTTACGTGCAGTAGCAGCTCGCGAAATAAGCACGTGTGTAACTTTCAACTTTTACAACGCGATTTTCGTATTGCGTAGACTAGCGTAAATTCTTCAACACCCAATATTCCATACGGCCTGCCCTATACTTTAGCGGAACGGCGATATATTAGTTGTTGATAATTGAACTCTGACAAAGCGCTTTTCGTATTTCTTATACCTTAGCCTAATTTGGTTAGCATCTAATATTCCATACAGCGTATATTATTCTTAAAAAAACGGCGCTATAATAGTTGGTTGGGGCATCAAAGGTGTTTAAACTAGAGAGCAAGAGATCTTCCGCTTTTGAGTCAATTTGGTAAACTCTCGAGAACCGACTTCCCTTTGCGAATTGCTAGCTGACTCGTACTCAACATAAAGCAGAGCGGTACTTGAAATTCTCGAGCGCTAACGACAGGTAAGCAAAGCGGGACAATTTTGCAATAGCGTTGCCCGACTCAACCACTTGAATCGGATGTTTTTATCGGGTGCGCTGTAAGGGCCATATTTGTCTGGAAGAACTGCGCGGTAGGTATTTTTAGACTGAGTGGTGCTGCTACAAAGCTCAAGAGCCGCATGTAATTAGGGAGCGAACTTGCTAATGTGTCTACATACGATTACTCAAACCAGCGACATTAATCCGCTTATCGCTGGATAAGCCTTGGTATCCTGTTAATTTGTTTCATATGGTATGTAACACTCACACTACTGATGATTACGTACCTGTTTATGCATTTCCACGTTCAGTCCATACGACATTTCATAGTACTGTAGAAACAAAACCACGTGTTAAAAATCGCTGCATAAAACTGCACGTATAAAAGATATATACAAATATTTCTTGATATTTGTTAGATCGATAAATTGCAGTGTCGCTTGGAAGTGTTTCAGTTTAATTAAAAGTAAGTGTTGCAGAAATAAATCGCGGGCTTAGCAGCTGTGTTGGGCTGAGGCAGTAAACGGCAGAGTTGAATTACGGGCGCGTAGGATAACTTCCTGTAGACCAGTATATAGTGTCATCAACCGCGCGGAAAGCCCACAGGGGACTCGGTATTGGAATGCCCTTTAACAACTCCACTATTTCTGTCATCCAATAAATTGCCATTGGTGTTGTTAGAAATTTAAACTGTAAAAACGAGAGTCTAAATCCGTTTTGGTAAAGCTTTTCACGGCTTGGTGTTGGGCCGTAGAGTTATAGGAAAACTGCTAATTGGTGGAGAACACGTCCTTTGGATGGATCAAGTAGTATTGATTAACGAATAAAACGACTGCTTGCTGTAGTGATCGGTGGTAATAGTGGCAGTGGGAAGGAAGTAATAGATCAAGAATTGCTCCAGC
Source organism: Ciona savignyi (assembly GCA_000149265.1). Classification (NCBI taxonomy): domain Eukaryota; kingdom Metazoa; phylum Chordata; class Ascidiacea; order Phlebobranchia; family Cionidae; genus Ciona; species Ciona savignyi. The sequence goes on from CH003263.1 coordinate 1,640,912, forward strand.
AGTTGTGACAGCATTGCCCACTCTATTCAGCTTAATGTAATTACAACCTAACGGAAAGCAAGCCACATGTGTTGTGGTTAGACTCTTACATATATCAAATTTGACTAAGCTCTAAAGCAACTCACCATGACATACTGTCTTTGGGTTTCTGTTTTTTCCGTTGCCAACTTCTCGCACTCCATCTTTAAACTAATGACAATGAAATGGTAAGTTTGTTATTAGCGAAATGCAACTTAATTAAACTTGGTCGAATGGCCTTGTTTAATGTGCTTCACATTTGTTTGCTTTTATTCAACATGATAAATTCAGGCTAATTTAGTGGGCCAGCACATATTGGTACCATTTATCAACTCAAGCATGTAAAAGGTAACAGCCCATTCTGTTGGGTAAGTACACAGTTTGACTAGCACAGGAACTTGAGCAAACATGAATCTATTGCTTGCACAAGGAAAAATGGATCAGCAAACAATTAAATAAACTATAGAAAGCTAAAGAGAGGCTTGAACAGCAAGACACATAGAACACTGATTTACGAACAAGACGATAATAATGTGTGTGATACATGTACCTACAGAATAAAATAAGTTTTCAACAAAAATATGTTTCCTTAAATAGGTATATATATAATATTTAGTGTTTATCAATTTCATTTTCCATTTTTAATTTTTTGCTCAATAGTCAATAAATAGCATTTACATATAATAAATAATAATCCTAAATTTAAAATTATATATTATATTATGCAATGGAATACATGATATATCAGAACAGGCCTACCTGTGGTTATGTGCTTGAAGATAGCTGAAGTCATCTTTTATTCTGTCACAAAATTCAGATATGCTGGTCTTATACGGCTGGGCTGATCCAGGGCCCTATTTTGGGAAGATGTCATGACTTGAAAATAGTATAGTTGCTAACATATGTATATTATAAATAATACCTATAACATCATAAGATCTCCAAAAAGAATATGCTATTTACATCGTAATGATGTAGGTAAGACAGGTCGTATGTCTATGGCCTGGACAAAAGTATTAAGATACCGCATAATGTTTGGGTAAACTGCACAAATGGTATTTGTTATTTCCATAACTCAATCTTTCTTTGGACGAAGCGTTGTTCTGTTTGTTAACGGAGGAAACTGCTCACCTTTCAATAGGAGGCGTTAAGTCAACAGCTTATACACACAGCGACAGGCCTGTGCCACACACACACACACTCACAGTAAATTTGCCAAAGCATGATACAACAATGATTCTTTACTCTTATTTGGTAAGAGTCATAAATACATTGTATGGCTACGGGATGAGAATTTAAATTGTTAAACATTGGTAACAGATGGAAATCAAGACATTTCCAGTAACGTTATCAGTTATTACGCTCTTTATTTCCATGAATTGAAAAATCATTAAAGCGCCATATAAACTACAAATTTAAGTCATTTGAAATAACATTTATTAGTCCACAAGAGTTTTTGACTTGGTAAATATAAATTAGGAACTCAATTTTGTTTTATTTGCTTACCGGTGGGCGGTTTGGGAACATGGTGTAGTTTAACTTCAACTTTTCTATTTGCAGTTGATTAAAATAATTGTTCACTTATAAATCTTAAAATAACCCAAAAAAGCCTACTGCGGTCTGTCATAGAGAAAATATAAGATAAAATAAAACTCTGGCATATAAACAATAGATCCACTTTGATGGAACATCCACAGTTCAATAGGAACAATTGGACAGGTTTAAAACTTTATGCCATTCTGCCATATATACGACTTCCTATTGCTTCATATGGCACTATTGCAGTGTGCATTATGCTGTAGTACTGCCACCACAGAAATATAAAGTATCCTTGGTATACATGAACCAGCACAAAAACATGGAAAAATCCCATAATAGTACCCTACTTCTGATCCATTTTGACTTGAATAAAATGGAGGCTGTTTTGAAAGAGCTTAAAGTGTTTTGATTCTCATTGAGATGAAGTACTTGAGCAGTAAGTATTCCCCTTAAAACCAGAGTGTCTTTAAGACCTAGAGACACTGGCATAACGAAGTTGAAAAGGCCTCTTTAGTGCTTTAGTAAAATAACTCAACATTGTGTTATTCAAACAAGCCTGTTGACTGAAGCATGAAATGCACTGCTCAGTTGCACAACTCATAAATACCAAACAAATCAATAATTTATAAAAGACAGAGCTATCCCATTCTAAGTAGTCACTGTCATGTATATTTCATGTGTTATGATAGCACTTGTTAGGGTATATACTGCCGACTTAAACAGTTGCTATTTGTATACCTTTAAGGAAATAAACACTTTAGATTATAACAGCTTTACATATTGGTATAAAATGGTCATTTTTGCATCTGATTGCTACAACTTGTCATGAATTTTATATATTTTGATAATGCAAATTTCTCAATTTATATTTTTAGTATTGGTATTGCTTTAAAATCAACAATATCATCTTGAGGTTTAAATCCTGACAAAACAGCTTGACACTGCAATCTATAATATTCATAAAATTACTAATTTTCCGCCAAGACGCATTAGTTTAAATCAATCAATAGTCATTAGCTACCAGATCTTAAAAGTCAATATAAAAAATTGTATGTACTAAACTAGAGATAATTTTTTTTTTGTTTTAATCATAATAAACGCAAAAATAAGATATCTGCACAAATTGCTGAAGTAATAAACCACAAATCCAAAACTTAGATTATCTTACAATCAAAGTGGCAAGGCCAGTTCGTTTAATCAGTTACCAGATACGCTACAAGCATTTTCCATGTTAACCTGTCACACTGAACGACTTGTTTTTGTGCTTACAAGATTATTGCGGCATTCGTGAACAAATTCAGTCATCCATAAGTCCATTCCATTGTGTTTATAAAGTAAAATTCTCCGTATTTCATTTTTCTCACAAAAATACAACATAACATAATTCTGTTATAAACTGCCTCCATGCCCTCTTTAGACTCTTACAAAATAAAGTGTATAATGGGATTGTTTTCAAATACCATCCTGCTATTCTATCTTAACTATTTTATAAAGTCTGCTACTTCTATTTTTAATACGACAGAACTAAAAGATGGTTAAGCAAACCACATGGCACGCCAACAGCACAAGATACCACAGCAAAGCGGGCAAGGAAGAACCGTGTTCTGTTGTTGAAACAACATACAAGAAGAGAAAAACGCGAAGGCAACGTGGAGTAATCGTCCCAGCCAATCGAAGGTCCTTTTCCGATTAGAAACTGTCAATCAACTCCACGTGGAGCAAACCGTATTGACACTGTTGGCAGAAGCTGTTGTTAAATTTAGGTTCAATGGCCCGCTAAGAGCGTAACTATTACACGTAACTAACTTATTGGAAATGCACCACTTTGTCAAACATTGCAAAGTTCACTTAACTACACACAAGATAAACAGTTGTTTCTTTGTTCGATTTCACATTACGTTACTGCACAAACAATGACATTACCTCCTCATGTACATATTAAAAGGTTTATGTACTTTGCTATCATACACACAGATGTCAAATTCCTTAATAAGTCACGAGGAAATCGCTTTGAAGCAAAACAATATCATTTGCCTCGGCCAAACCAGTTTATTCCTAACCATACACACAAGTAGGCCTATATCTAATCATCCAGACTGAATTTGTATTGTGTGATTTCATGGGCAATACGCTTATGAGGTTGAAATAAGATACTTAGCAGACTGCGGGGCATAGATGCATGAGTTGCTTACGCTTACGGTATCGGGAAAGACAAAGTTGCTAGTCTTGTTCGCCCTTTTTCTCAGGGTTTATCAACTAAAGACTGAGAAAAAAATTAAATTATTTTTTATTGGGTTCTTAAAAATAGAATTAGAAACAAACAGGATAATTAATAGTTTGGGCGTTCAAGGTTAAACAATTCAGCCTCTGCGACTGTGGTTTAAGTGTTTTAATAAAATACCTATACGAATTCTTCAAATAGTCCTATCAATATCACATATCTATTAGGGTGAAAAATAATTTAAGAAACTTTACACACACCTTCCTATGCTCCCGACACCTGCATATGTGAGGAGTTGCTGTGTGTTTGCAGGCTTCCCTTTATTTAGAGTTTGCAATAACGCGTCACTATTCAAAGTTAATGAGTTTATTCGAGAAAGTACGAAAATGGAGGTGGGAACAAGATCTTGAACAAAAATACAAAATCAAGGATGGTTTTCAAAGGAAAATGTATGTGTTCAATTAAATATTCAATTAAATAATTGAATAAAAAATAGATTTAAGCAGTAAAAACAATATTTACTCAATTGTGACTGAACAGGAGCCAAGTGATTTATAATCTTAACATCGCGATAAACACGAGCTTGTTTTCGAAATATTGCACACTTGCTAGTTAAAAATGTAAATTGCAAACTTTCTAAATAGACAATGAGAAAAACGCGGTTTTAGGAAAGGATAGGATATTCATGTTTATCCCCGTGGGTGGAAAAACCAAGGGGGTTAAACACAAGGGCATTCGTCAGATCACCTCTCGTCCACCCTCGGGTTTCCGAAGCAATTGCAATGTGTTGTGCATGACTCAGACGTTCCTTCAATTTAGTAAAACCCATTAATTTGATGTGTTTAGGCAGTGTCCGTTAAGTGCCTTGCCCAAGAACACAACCGACTAGCTAGCGACCAGCTTCGAATATGTAACCCTTCGGCTGAAAGACGACACTAAAACACCAGACTAATCTGTAGGACGAAGCGTCGAAACGCATCAAAATGGTGTAAATGGAAATAGAGTGAATCATAATCCATTATAAAATGAATATATAAAATATACAATATTAAGGACGATAAACCTTACATTGTTCTTACTCGCCAATCTAATGTCATGAAAAATGTTTTTTCTTTTAATGCCTTAGATCGTTTAATATTCATTAACCGTAATGCTTACTGTTTTTTTTTTATTATAACCTAACTTTTTAGGTAGTTTTTTTATTGTGGACTATTTTGTTAGTTTGGGTAGTTTTATGTATTCCTAAATACAAATTTATACTGCCGAAGTATACCGAAATCAAAAGATAAATTCTTAATTAAAAACTTAAAGGCTCCTTAGCGTCATCTCACGGCAAAGTAGTTTTATGGAAATTTAAAGACAATATCCAGTTTGTAAAACTAATTTAAAATCAATAACATAAGCCAAGAAAAAAGTGACTAAACATTATAAGTTTGCAGTTAAAAGTTATATTTAATTGCATCTACTACACAACACCATATATAGCCGTAAAATTATGCAACAAAATTCGCCAAATTTTCAAGCGTGGGTTTTTCACCCAGAGATTGTCCCAAAACTGGTCGCTAGCTAGTCGGTTGTACGCTTAGGTAAAGCACTTAGTGGAAATTGCCTGAACCCAGTAAAATGATGGGTTCTACCAAGTTAAAGTGACGTCTTGATCATACACAACACACAATACTTTACGGTAATCCGATGGTGGGTCCGAGGTGATATGACAATGTGCGTTAACGCCCCTTACGTTTCCCATTCACGGGGATAAACATGAACATCATATCCAATCTTATCCTAACTTGACCAGTTGGTAATCGATAAAAAAAATCATACACGGGGATATGACATATACCCTAAGCCTAATGGCGATGGTGGCCAATTAAAGATTTGGAGGACTCACGTAGTTAAGAGCAACATTTTGGCTGAACTGCATTAAAATACCCCTTAACCACAATCCTCGCCTAATTATCTCGGTTAAAAGGCCATGTTGGTTATCTTAAATTTTAAGAAGTCGACCTTCAATGCAAAACGCAATAGAGTTATCACAAAGCAATCATCAAATTACCATACACCCACAATCAGATTAGGCCTACTTAGGCAGTTTTGGCACCTTATATAGTTTTGCTAAAAACGTTACGGCAGTTAATATTAACTAGAATTATTTTACTCGAGCAGTAGATTAATCCTTTATTCTGCATCATTGCCGTTGTATTTTGCGTTAGCATCTTAGAATAATAACGGATATAGTTTATTCTTGCTGAAACATCAACAAACGTGTTAACATGATTAGTTTGATAAAGGAAATGATCTATTTGTTTATGCACGCACAGACAAATCACATAATAAGAAGTATTTGCAACACATTCCCCGTGACTTCGAAGTAATAGCTTGAACGAAATCTGTCAGCTGCCGAGAAACTTTGTCTAGATTTCTAGTTTAGTGCGCCGCCTCTTAGCCGAAACATTGTTGGTTCTGCATAGTCGGTTGATTAATGTATATTATTGGGTTCTACAACGGGTTCTACAACTGCACTAACTTATAAATTATATACAACGCACTGCAATAGCTCCGGTATAGAAAGCACTGGGTAATCCACCGATTACTTGATATCTGGGATATCTCCCTCCCGTTTTCCTATTTATGGGATAAACATGAATAAACTATATATATGTACTAAAATCAAAATGTCATCGTTTCATTAGCCATAATAATTAAAATAAAACAGATATAGACAAAATAACCTTTATAAAAACATAGGGGATTGATGAATTCTGCTAAATTAAAGTCTCAATCACATACAACACACTGCAATAGCTCCGGTAACTCGATGGTGGTTGCGAAAATCTAACGTTTTCCGTGTGTAGCCTAAACGCTCCTAGCGCCCATTAATTAAAATGAATATCCTATTCTATCGTAAAACAAAGCCCATTAGTAAACGCACTTAATGAAGGCAATGCCTCATGCAGCATCCGACAGGGAAAACTCACAGAACATCACATCACGGTTGAACTGATTATTATTGGATTCAGTTTTGTAAATAATTATTCGGTTCCTTCAGCTAAAAGATTCCCGATTCTTAACTAGTCGTTTGCTAGTTGGTTGTGGTGCCTAAACCAAATGGATTAACGTGGTATACTACAATTGAAAGAATGTCTCAATCCTATGCAGTACACTTTAGTTTCGGTAATCCTTCAGTGGGCGCGAGGTAATCCCTCATTCCTGTGAAAACACTCCCTATGTGGGTTGTTAGAACTCCTTGTTTTCTCCGTTCACGCTGGGTAAACATAAATATATGACTGTATGTTGGGTATGATTTAGACGTTCCTTTAATTTGGTAGAACCCATCATTCACTAGGTTTAGGCAATATCCCGTAAGTGCCTTGTCCAAGGGCCCAACCAACTAGCTAGCAACCAGTTTCGAGGCTGCAACACTTCTGCTGGAAGGCGACCCACTTATGACTTATTCACCAAGTTAATCTGTTGGACATAATTGTTTTTTTTAAACGCCGCAGACATTAATTGCAATGAGACATGAATATCTTTAATGAAATTTCCAATGATAACTCTACAAATTATGTGATGTTTATTATGACGAAAAAACAAGAAATACTGCTGACGTAATAATTATTCTCTTAAATCAGCAAATTTGTTTGAGTCAACAACTCCAGCGCCCAGGCGACAAGTGAACAGAAAGCAAAACCAGCAATACGGTTAAGTGTACAGGTTCGAAGTTACCGTAGACTATAGAAATTTCGATTTAATCGCAGGCAATGGTACATTAAGGCTTAGATTAAAGGTGTATAATGTTTGACAGACAAACAAATAATTATTTTAAATGGTGATATATGCCTACGTTAACCAAGGACTATACCCTTGAGGCTGCTGTTTATTTTATTTATATTACCTAACTCGTAATCTACTGTATGTTTCATTTTATTGTCTGGTGCATACAGATATACCGTACGATATGCCACACCTTCTATTTCAATCAGACAACATGGATCTCATAATACATAATGCTTCAGTTTATCCTATTGACTTGAAAAATGCAGGGGTATTCAAGATTCAAGATTCAAGATTTTTTATTTTGGTCAGCATGATAATTTTTATAATAATAACAATCAACATTTTTATAATATAAATAAAGAAAAAAAACACAGTGTCACAATAACATTATAGAAAAGAAAACATAGTTTATGCTGGCCAGGGTGACAGTGAAAAGACTGCTAAGTCATCGAGTCACTGCCACCCTTTTTTATTTTGAATTATATATTTGCAATAAAAATTAAACACAGTGGCAGTACTTTTGAGGAAAAAAATAATAATAAAGTAAATAAATATGAAAAACAAAAAAAAAATCAATTTATTTCTACATCGGTATCGTAATTAGAAGTATATAAGGCTACTATATAACAGGACTATTAATTTTCAAACCATACACCTTAAGTAAATTTATGTATGCCTGTCCATATAATCTATATACCATGTAAATATAAATTAATCATGTTATTTTTAATGTTTTTTTTAAAGACAGAAAACGAACTCATTTTTAATTCCATTGGTATGGTTGCCCAATAAATCGGACCGCAATACCTCAGGGATTGCTTTCCAAGTTTCATATGAAACGATGGTAGAAAAAAATTTTGGTTGGAAGCCAGTCTTGTATCATGATTATGCACATTAGATACAGGGTTAAAAAATGATTGCAATGTAACAGGTAAGTTTTGTCTGGTTGCTTTAAACATTATTTTAGCAATCTCCATCCTATACACATCATCAATTTTCAAAATTTTGTATTTAAAAAACAATGGATCTGTATGCGCCCTATATTCACTGTATGTCATATTCCTAAGTATCCGTTTATGGATTGCATTTAATGGCTTAAGGGTAGTCTTAGTCGCACCACCCCAGCTTGTTATAGCATATTGAATATGGGAATATACAATACTATAATATACTTGACGAAGTATTTTGATGTTAACATAATCCCTTAATTTTAATAAAATGTAAGATGATGCTGCAAGTTTTGTACATAAATGACTGATGTGAGATTTCCAAGAAAAATCATCATCAATTAGAATTCCAAGATATTTGATACATGATCTTTGCTCAATAGTAGTATTATTCATTTTGAGAACAAAATGGGAGCTGACCAGTTTACACTGGGTGGGCATGATGAGTAAATATTTGGTTTTATCGTAATTTATAGAAAGTTTATTTTTAGACATCCATTCATCAATTTTTACAAGTTCTTCCTGAACATGATTTTGTAATATATCTATATTATCAGCAGATAAGGTTAAGTTAGTATCATCAGCAAATAGCCTGGTACGAAAATTTGAAACCTGTGGTAAATCATTTACATATAATGAAAATAGTAGCGTTCCTAGAGTGGAGCCCTGGGGTACACCACAAGTTACTTTCCTTACATCAGACTTTACATTTTGGATTAATGTATATTGCTTACGACTTGTAAGATAGCTCTTAATTAATTCTAATGGTTTACCACGAATTCCATTGCAGGCTAATTTGTGAAGCAAGATATTATGATCCACTGTATCAAACGCTTTAGCAAGGTCTAAAAATATACTGCAAGTTACTTTACCATTACTGCGATTATGTATGAGGTCGTCACATATGTCAGAAAGTGCAAGTGATGTGGAGTAGTCGTGTCTGAATCCATATTGATGGGGAGTATATACATTATTTTTGACTAAAAATGAATCAAACTGGTCATAAATGTATTTTTCAAAGATTTTACTAAATATTGATAAAAGGGAAATGGGCCTGTAGTTTTTACAAAGTTCATGTGAACCAGATTTATGAATTGGTACTACATATGCAGTTTTAAGTATATCAGGATAACAGGGGTATTGAAAGATAAGAGTTAATCAAACAACACATGCCTATATACACTCCATTGGGTAATATGACAGATCTTGACAAGATCTCATGGGTGCATGACCTTGATGACAATGCAAATATAGGTCCTACTAAGTAATTAACCTGTCAATAAAGGGTAGTCTTTTAAATTTTTAGGTTTATTTAAAACTCGGGGATGTATATGCTTCTCATATTGGACTATTGTCAGGCTACTTTAGCTAATGCAATGTCCGCAATGTCACACATAAGAACTATTTGATGTCAGTTAATTTTCTCATTAGCATATATGTTACTTTGCATAACTGATGCGATGTGTTGTACATTATAGAGATAATTGCTTAAGTTTTGGTTTTACCAATTAATTCGCTTGGTTCAAGGAATGTCCATTGAATCATATTTCTGATCTTGTTATAACCCAGTATTATAATCTACTATGTATCTTTATTTGTGTTTTTTGTATTTAAATCAAGAGCAATTTTAGAAATTCAAGTTCACTACTGGTGTTTTTCTGAACCTAGTTTAATTAATTTTACCCATCCCTTGTCATTGTATATTTTTAGCAACCAATAAGAATTTGTCTTGTACAATGTAACAGTTCATACATGCAATAGTTCTGATCTAGTAAAATACTGTACTGTATTTGTATATTTCAGTTTTATATCTCATTGGTACACACTGTAGCTGTGGTCCTGTAGTAGATTTTGAATTTTGAATATTAGTTTTTATTTTCTTCTAAACTAAGCTCTTTAAATTTTATAGGTTGTTATGAAATTACAGTAATACCAGGACCGGTAAATTTTAGTATGAATACTGGTTCTGTTGCTGATTCCGTTCAATTAAGTCGAGAAGTATCACACATTGTGTTGCTCCTACACCAAGTACGGCAGGATAATGAGGATGAAATATTTCAAATTTTAATGTCAATTTCACCTGAAATTGGTCATTTACTTGCCGCACTGGCAGAGTCGACTGAAACATGGAAAAATGAAACGGAAAGTAACAACGAAGTTTTGGAATGCGTGAAGGATCTGGCAGCTACTCTAGTTCATAAATTTGTGGGGAAACTGAAGGAAATATTTTCAGGTCCGTCGATATTCGAGAAGGGTGGTGGTGTGCTGAATTTTAAGTCTGGTATGCATTCGAGTACAATTCAGTCTATTTCTTCCTGTATGGAGCAACTGCAAGTTTTGATCGGAAATACCAATGCAGAGGAAAAACTAAAAGTAGTTGTTTCAAGATGCATGGATATGTTACTGCAGCACCATCTCACCTGCTTACCTGATGCAGAAAACAATCTTGAGCAATGTACCAATGAGTTTGTTTCACTCTCCAGAGATATGCGTGTTCTCATGCAAACCATTTTTTCGGTTTTGATGTGTTCGTCTGTGGATGTTGATTATGACCAGCAAGTATTATTCGTCCAGGATGCTATACTTGAAAAATTGTCAATAGAGCTGTTAACCTTGGCAGAGTCTATAATCAAGGTTTTAAAACGATTTCAAGGTAAAGCTAAAGACCCTGTGGACAATGAACTTCAATCAGCATCTTCTTCAAATATTGGATCTGAAAATAAAGTTCAACTCGTTGAGGTTATCACAAATCTATCTAGAATTGTTGATGTTTATTTAACGATAGAAGAAGACATTAAATCTTCAGAGCAACTGGGAATCTCAAATTACTGCACCAAGATGCGCCACAAAAAGGGAGTGCTGAAGAGGAATTTTGACTTGCCCGATCTCATACAATCAAGTCAACACAATAGAACGCATACAAATGAGAAAGTAACTCCAAAATGGGAATGGGTAGAAATGCTAAGAGAAATATCACCATCACTTACAGTGCTGCTGACTGATGTTTTTAAGGAAACTCATAAAAAGTTGCTACAAGACACAAAGGAAGCCTATTCATCCAAGGATGATTATATGCCTATCCTTATTCCTTCGACTTCATTACTTAAACTGATAAGCAGGCCGTCTCCTAAGCTGTCATTACAGTATGTGGGAAAAATGTTGGACTTGGTGCTTGCATGGTTGCCCTTAATGATTGTAGGTGGTCGTAAACCATGTTTACACACATTGCAGTCTGAATCTGTGGATGTGGTTAATCAGACATTCAAAGAAATAAGAAATTTTTTTATAACAAAAATGGACGAAACTGTTGAAAAATTTCCAATTGATACTTTAATTCCTTTGTTATCTTCAGCCCAAGATGTTGTACTGGTTTTGCAAGATTGCAGTAGAAAACTTGAATCTAGCAGGTCTCATTTCCACAGCACTGTGCTGCTTTATGAAGGTTTGCAAGACCACATCATGCAGTTGATTATTCAGTATCACAAATCCAAACTCGCGACCACTTTATTACACGACGCTGATAGTCATTACTGGAGTGACCCGCGTGCTTACTATGAGGGAGAAAGGTCTTCTGTTGCCATCACTATGTGGAGAGCCCATTTGAATAACCTTAACTCTAATCTACAGAAGCATGTGTCAAATGAATGTGCCGTTTATATCCTTCTTGAAGTAATGTGTGATTCGTTGACCGTGCTCACAAATCGGTACTGTATGTGCAAGACTTCTTTTAACCGCAATTTCCAGTTACAACTTGATATACCAGCCATTCTTTCTTGTGCTTTTGAACTTTTATGGACGGCTACACCAGTTACTTTTAGCTTGCTGAAAGGCAAAACCACATCTCAAACTGATTTACTCATGAAAATATTCGCCAGTTGTGCTGATTTGTTTTTGTGTTTAAATCTTTCCGCATCTCCTTTGCAGCCTTTAGCAATGGAAGTGGCGTCCATAATTCAAAATGTCAACAGCATTGAGGCACCATTCTTTCATTGGTTAACTGCATTTAATCCATCCCTTTTTCCAGTGGGTTGGAGAGGAGAGTTACACAAACTGCCACCAACCAGTTTAACTTTGAGCCTACTCATCTTTTTGTGCAGTGACACATACCTTAAGCATGAGTACATTTTAGAGTGCTTGTCGAATTCTAATTTTTATTTGGTACATTTACTTGCAAGTGGTGAGTTGTCATGCCCATCAATGCAACTTGCAGACTTACAAACATGCCTTATCAACTTACTTTCTGATAACCCAACTTGTATATCTAAACTTCTATGGACCTGTGCAACTTCTGATATAAATTTTTCAATTTCCAATTTTCTTGACCTGGAATATCTAAAAAAAAGTCAAAATTGTCCATGGCAAAGTTTTATTTCGCAGGGCATCTTACCTCATGTGAGACAAGCTGTGCTGAACTGTGTTCAGTTTGTAAGCTCTAATACATGGTCCCCAGTTGCAAAGCATATAATTAACTCTTTACCCGGTCATCTCAAGTCATTAGTGCCAGATTTTGAAGGCAAAAACAAGAAGATGGTGCTGTATTCATGCGTTGCGTCTGTTCTCCAAGGCCTTCGTATGTGTGCTATGAATATTGACCATGGAATTTCCTTGTTTTTGGTTCAGGTTGATCGGGCTCTATATAACAGCAATTTGAATGCAAATCTAATATTCAATTGTTATGGCACTCATCTATTGTTGTACTGTGCACAAACTATCTTACAGTCACCAGAATTGTTAGCTATCAAGTTGGGTATGGACATAAAGCATGAAGCTCTAGACTTGCTGCATGAAGTTGGTGACGCGCTTTTTAATATTAGTGAATTGGAAGTGGCATCTAAGAACTACCCTGGGCTTGCCGTTCCACTGAGTGAAGAGATTACTGCGTTTGGTCACAAGTTGGCGGGAATATTCAGCCATGACAATGAGGTTGAACTCTGTTCAGAAACTATGGATGTGAACGAGATATACCAGGATAAGGAGAAAATGGATATTTTATCACACCTCCACAAACTGCTACGCACTGATTATCATGTGATATCCCAGCAACTTTTAGGAGGTGGGTGAAAATTCTTATATCATGTGACATATAATCAAACAAATATGCCAGGTGTTTAGTTTAATATTGAATTGAACTTTAAACAGTTGCATTTGTATATTGATTTCTCATACAATTTGTTATACTTTACAGAATATGCTTATTAAGCGATGGGCCAAATAGAATTTCTTAACATAGAATGAATATTCAACTAAAAAAAATCTGCACATAATGATTGTAGAATTAGGGACAAATATTTTGAAAAGTAAAATTATCTTTCTCTATTAATAATTGCTGTAGTTAATTGCAAATGCCGGTACTGTAATTTCCTCTTGTAGTGCAGTCTAGAAAACACATATGATTGATAGTATAACCATAATTAATTCTGTGTTTCTATAATTTTCCAGTGTGTATCTCATTATTTATATTTCTGATAATGTTAGATAACAAAAACCCTTGGTCCACAATTGTCTTAATTAATAAAGTAGTGTTACCACATATACTTTGTAAATATAGGTATATATAAATTGTATGTTTCAATAACAACATATACAATAGGTGAAAGTCCCGAACAAGCCTCACCGTTTGTTGGAATTGAGTTGAACGTGACTAATATGTGGCCACTATCATTGCCATCATCACTGCAGTTTAATTCCTGGGAGAAAATCTCCTACCTGTTAAAACAACGGCCTGACATGCAAGAAAATGCGTATTTAAATGAAGAGGAAAGAAACTTGGTTCAATTGATTAAAGAACATTTCCGCCTATGATAACATATGCTGATATATTTTATTTACTTACTCTCACATAACCCTACATTTAATGATGTATACATATTCGTGTATAGTAGTAAGCTCTGTTAATACACAAGAATATAGCAATACATCAGTTAATGTTGTGTGTTTGCCTTTAGATTTCCAATTCCCACCACACATTTTTATTTCATATTTTTATAAATGACAGTTATATTACCATGTTATTTAAATTTATTATTACAAATTAGCCACTTGTTAGTGTCACCACCCTTTTATGTTACAAATATGTTGGTCAAATCTATTTAATGTGACATGCTGTATTTACATTAAGCTGTTTACAAAGCCAATTTTTTATAACCTTTTAAATTGTTTGAGGGCAGGTATTGCGAGGTGTTTTGTAATTTTTTATCAACTGTACATTTATAGTCTAAATAGCTTATATTTTAGATATTTAGTTCATATGCAGTTTTTACTCCTTTGTTCCATAGTATTCTCCTTATTTTGTTCATTTATAGCAATATGAAAACTATTATTCTTCATTATTAATTAGATTCCTTTGATTGGAAATGTGGCTTGGTACCTTAATATTGCTGATTGGATAAATTAATTTAAATAGATAAATGCATCCTTAGTATTTTAACTGTTTTTTTGTCATATGGTAATTTGTGCTTTTCTAATTTTTGTTCTGTAAATTTTTGGTGCTATACTAATTTTTACACGGTATTATTCGAAGTACATTAGTGCTAAACCATTCACTGTGGCCTTTTTAGGTCGCATGTACAAATTTAGGCAATTATGTTAGTATAATTTGCACAATGGAAAAGGATAGAAAGTTCAGCAATTCCAGACGTGGTATCCATGTGAATGAATCAGAATTGATGTGCAAAAATGGTTGCGGTTTTTATGGAAACTCAGAATGGCAGGTAAGACTCTAGTTCTATTAATTGTATTTTATTGCAAACATAGATTTAAATACAAGGTACACCAATTAGAGCCATTTTATTACTATATTTTCTGTAGTAACTACATGTTTTACATCATTTGCACAGTTCTATTAATCCTGTAAAACAAGCAAAACGTAATCACGTACATACAGTAACTTTATTTATTTAAGATTCCAGATTTGAATTTTAGTATTAGTGTGAGTAGGTAACCTTTGTTTGTTAAATTTTGATGTTTCCTGCTAAAGTACAAGTTCCCATTGATTATTGTATTTTTATGTTATTGTTATTTGAGGTACCTGGAAATAATTCGATTTAACTTGGGTTACCTCCAGTTTTTTTGGGTGATAAATTAGTTTTGTTGTGTTGAAATGCAATTTTTACTAAAATTTTTTCAGAACTCGGTAAATTGCATTTTAACTGGTTAAGTTTACTACCAGCTTTCTTTGTTTATAATATAAAAGTTCTTTTGTTTTGATAATAGAAACATAAACCACCAAAATTGGCTTTTATTTAACTCCTATTGGCTTTAATTTAATTTAAATTGTATCTAAAGACTTTCAGGTACAGTATAAGCATTTTGATGCTGTCCGGAACCGGTGTATATCGCCCTCCAATTTCAGGGCTATTGTTCGAAATGCTGGCGGGATATTTACACACAGCAGCAGCACAAGTTGCAGCAACAGATCGACCTCGACCATGAATATGCGAAGAAGCTCCAGGAAGAGGAGCACCGAAACCTTCATCCCACCGAAACTTCCCCCCAAGTTTCTGCACTCCAGTCTTCAACACCCAAATCTTCTCCAGCTCAACCCCATTCTCCACAAACACCCGCGTCCACTAAAGCTGACGCGACGTTGGAAAGGTAAAAATAAATAAAATAAAACAGTTTTTTTGAACGCATATATGTGTCCCGAGTGTGGGTCTAATCTAATGTGCAAATATAATATTTTTATTTTCCGTTAAATGCTTAAGACTGTATTTATGGATAATAATATTGGCATGTGGTCATTTTGTATCACCACTGTTACATATCATTTTTTTATAATTTTTAAAACTAAAAACATAAATTTAATTTTTAGATCATTCAAACCATTTGAAAACAAAAAGGTGCATACAAAGGGATTTAGTGGAAGGGGTTTTCGAAATTTCTTTTCCCCATCTTCTGAACATTCAACTGTGTCACCCAATAGCGTCAAACACAAGTCAACTCCACAGAGAAGTATGTGTGTCAATATTGTATTAATTTTTCACAAAATAAATAAAACTTACTTGTACATTTATGGTAAATATTGCATAGTACATAGTACATATTTATTATTTATGGTGCAATGGTACATGTCATGATTTCGTTAAGTTCTGCTTTTTATGTAAAGCAAATGCAGTCTGGTAATTTAAATAAATGTATTAGGCCGATTTCAAGAGTCACTTGTACATCTGCGTTGTTTTTATAATATTCCTTCACAGATAATTATACATAAATTACTTTTATCCATTGGTCTCATGACATTTAAATCATTTCATTAAACAAAACGCCATTTTTACATTCGTGTGTAAAATATTTGTGTGCAAAGATGTTTTATGGATTTTGCATTTGTGTGTATAATCTTGAGTATTGGTTAAAATAGAAATTTCGATTGGTGGTAACAACCTATTATTGGCGGTGTTGATACTTTAATGCATAAAATAAATGCATAAAATAATCCGGTATAGTTTTACATTCTATAGCAGCATACATTTAAATAATTATTTATAGCAGGAAATATAGGAAATAATTATTTAGAATTGTATCTTTACTGTAATAAAATCCTATTCTATGTACCAATGTGCTATATTATTAATCAATATATATGCTCAACATGTTAACCAATAACGACATTAGTTTTATAAATAAGTTTAACTTTGCATATAATAACACTTTCAGCACTATTTTCCTATTGTGTCTCTTCATGCTATCTTCAGAATCGAACTCAGCTATGCAAATGAGCCCACACCAATGGCCAAACCCTGAGAGACAGCTGAGTTTTGAGAGCAAACGCGCTTCGAAGGATTTTGTTGATTTTATTGTCGCATTTCAAGAACCTGCCGCAAAAGATGTGCTCAAGAAATGCCATGAGTTTATGACCAAGTTGACATCAAATAATGTGTGTAAATGACTAGACATATTTTAACTGGGTAGTTAACATATAAGATAAATCAATTAATTTTTAATTTGTATTTGCGAAGTTGCGGAATATGATGTATTCGTGAATATTATACAACTCTATCTTAGGGAGAAAAACAATCTCTATTTTTTAGATATGGTCAAATATTTTATACACAATTATCAGTGTATACTTCGTGCCTATTGTCCAGCTGCTGAAGCTAGTAAGACCCTTAGGGCATGTTACAATCATTGCTTTGGCTTTTATTACCCGTAAGATTTTTTTACATTATAAAAATAGCCATTAACTTGCTTGTCCAGGGATATGCCCAAATGTGTTGCATTTCAAACACTTATCCAGTTGGCCTTTTGTCTGGTAAACTACCCAGCACCCCACAAATAGTATTGTTACAGATAAGCATACCCCAATAGGAACATTCTGAATAAACTTCTGCTTAATTTGGGATAACTAAAATTTTATTACATCCAACAAAATAAATCCAACATGATAGCAACATTCTTGAGGCAGCTTAACTACATAAAATTACTGCAATTTTAACAGGAAAGTACGATTGACGAGAAATCAGAGATGGTTCAAGTTTTCTACCAAAGCATGACGGACCGCCTCCTTTCCCACCCTCACTTCAAGAGTCATGCTCATGAAGAGGACCATGATAAGATTATGAACAATGTTGAGAAGTTTATCATGACGAAGATCTACAGAGACGTCTTCTGCCACGATCAAACTGATGACGAAGCAGAAGATCTTAAAGTCCAGGTTTGATATTATCCTATCAGAGTACAATAAAAAAAAAAATTTTGGATTTCGTCAGTTAACCACAGGGCCCTACGTCGGTCATACTTACTGCATTGTATACTTGAAATAGTTATACTTGAAAATTATACTTTTATACTTAAGTTTATTTTGATTTATACGTGAGTTATATAAAATGCTATTTTAAGTATTTCTGTTTACGCATGTTATTTATCAAAAGTGTTGCTTAATCAATCTGGCCCAAATATTTTTGGTTGATTGTTTGAATATCACCAGTGATTAAATTTACTTCGTTACTATGTAGTTGCCTTTACTTCGTTTCTTTTGTGAGTTAACTTTTTTAGTTTTGTTTGAATTATAGCACCAACTCCCAAGTTATCAGTTGCTTTAAACTTGAATAAAGTAAAAATTTACTGTAATAACTGAAAACCAAATTACCTTCAAGGATAAGAGCATGTCGACTCATCAATTTTTGTAGTATGAATTGCTACACCGATACGTAATTAATTTATTCAGACGAGAATTCGAAATCTGCATTGGATCACTGCAGCAATGCTGGACGCTAATATTGACATTTCGAAGCCCTGTGTTTCTGAGTGGACAGATAAAGCAATCACAGGTAAATATGATTGTAGGTGGTTTGTTTGTAAACTGCCTAATGTTAATGACCTGTCCATTTAATACCCACTTTTTAATTGTTAAACTGATACATTTTATATAACTCAGATTAATAAACTCATTGCTCAATAGCAAAACTTAATTAACAATTCAGGAAATATTTTGGCTATATATATTTTTACATTACTGCATAATGTTTATAATTTATACAATATTTTAATGATTCGATTTGTTTTGTCTGGCACTCAGCTATAATTGAAATGGATTCGAAACGGGCACCTCAAGACAAACTAGCCTGTGTGTCACGATGCAGTAAACACATCTTTGAGGCAATTCGACGTTCAAAGGTAATATAGGATAGGATAATATGGTTAATATTGTCGATGGGAAAACAAAGGGGCGTATTACACAGACAATCGTCAGAAGATTAGTGTGTTGTTTATGAAGATATTCCTTTATTTTAGTAGAACCCATCATTCTTCTAGGTTCAGGCAATGTCCGTTACGTGCCTTGCCCAAGGACTCAACCGGCAGTTAGCAACCAGTTTTGAATCTGCAACATGTCAGTTGAAAGACGCCGTACTAAGCCAACAGATTATCATTCGAACTATATGATAGCCTTTTGGTTGCTACGATAGTATATAGAACAATATTTGTATTTTCTATTCACTGTATAATCACTTTTTGCTACAAAATAATTTGTAAACTACCGGTAGCTTCATCCTTCTAATTCTTTTCATCTCTTCAGGATGATGGGAGTCCAGCAAGTGCCGATGAGTACCTGCCAGCGCTTATTCACATCGTATTAAAAGCCAACCCGCCGTTGTTAAAATCCAATATCCGGTACATAACCAGGTTCTCGAATCCGATACATATCATGTCAGGGGAGGATGCCTACTTCTTCACTAATCTTGTGAGTTGCTTGGTGTGAAAATGAGCTTTAACAGCTTATGTTAATAAGGGTTATTGCTGCTATGTATATTTCTTGTGAGTACTTGATGATACAGACCAAGCAAGTGTTTCTGTTACAACTTGATGGCGATCATGCTTGTATTCATCCAATACTAACATTGAATTTTCGTTAACACGAAAGCATTACGATTATTATACCTAAAAAACTGGGGAAGATATATTAAACTATAGCAATTGGAATGGCTTGTTCCTGTATATCCTCAAATTTTGTAAAACAGCATTCATTTTAAACTGCATTTTGAAGTTGGTGCTAAGTTAAGTTATTGGATACCAAAGCTTTTTGTGTTGCCACTTGATTGAAGCAACAGCCGATAATACCTTATCGAAAGACTTAATCATGCAGTTGTTCTTAAATCATCTTCCAGAGTCTTCTATATATACCCTTATATACAATATAATCATTTATTTCTTTTTATTCTGACATTGTACCTAGAGAATTTCTTATTTGATTCATCAGTGTTGTGCTGTAACGTACATTGAAAATGAGGAGACTGGTTTAAATGCTGAGAGTCTCTCACTGACGCAAGTTGAGTTCGATGCTTACATGAGAGGGGAAATGCAAACAGGGGAGAAGCAAGAAGAAAATGAACGCCAGCTGTGTCCAGGACTTAAGCTGATGTACAAGAACCTCAATGATCTGGCTTCCCTGCATGAGAGGTAGAGCTGGCCAACAGTTAATTCAGTGTACTTCAGATTGTCCCAACTGTGTTCTCATCGTGTTAGGATAGAATATTCATGTTTATCCCCGTGAATGGGAAAACCAAGGGAGTTAACACACATGCAATCGTCAAATCACCTTGAGCTAATCTTCGGGTTACCGAAGCTATTGCAGTGTGTTGTATTTTGAGACATTCCTTCAATTTGGTTGAATTCATAATTCGCTGGGTTCAAGCAATGTCCGTTAAGTGTCAGTGTTGTGTTTGGGGTTAAGCACGTTAGGGTAGTGCAATTTTCAGGCAAGACACAGCGCTGCTTTGATTTATTAATTTTAAAAAGTAAAATATTAATTAAAGACGAACACTCTGCAATACTCAATTTCACGATATTCTGACTGTGATTGTGGTATTCAGATATATGACGGTGTTATATTTCACTGCATTTTACTACCCCTGGTGAAATAATCAAGTACACTTTCCTGAAAAAACAGGATTTTCAGTTGTGTGGTACCACCTGTTTTTTTTCTTTTTAAAATTTTGCGTTTGTTAATGATAGAATATACCATTAGTTTTACAAATAAAACAAACAGTTGTTAAAAAAACTAGAAATTCAGTCAATGTTTGTTTCTTGCAGAACTGATAAAATGCTAGAAGAAGCTATGCAAATGAGGCAAGGCATACAACAACATTCGCTCCATGTGAAAACTCAAGTTGAGAAAATCTTGTCACAGACACCTTCAAGGGACCCTTTTCCAAATTTTTCGCAATCTCTAACCTACGTTAATGATTCTACTGAGACTCGCAGGACGAGGTCTACTTCTGCTTTAGATGAAGATCTTTGTGGCAATGATCTACTCCCCCCTCCCTTAGTACCCACTGTAGCTCCATGATGAAATTTTATATGTTTGATGCAATATGGATTTCTGTGATTTTCATATTATGTGCTACATTTATAACTAATAATACTTGTCTGGACCATAAATTGCCAGTTTGCTATACCAGAAAATATATCCTCTGCTATAGAATTTGAGCATTGCACATTTAATTCTGCATTTTTGCGCTGTTCTAATTTCTTCTTGAATATATATATTGCATTACTTGTTCCAATTCAGCCCTATCCTTCCTTTTAACTGTACGCAAATAAACATTTGAAATGTCTGTGGTACCATTGTTCGTCCGACCGGTTAGTCTGTGGGTTTAGTGAGACGTCGTTCAACCGAAAGATTGCAGATTCTAAACTGGTCGCGAGCTAGTCGACCATAAGGCAAGCCACATAACGGATGTTGCTCTAAACCCAGTGTTCTACCAAATTGGAGGAACGTGTGTATCATTTACAACACACTGCAATACCTCCGATAACCCGACGGTGGTTTTAGGTGATCTGACGATTGCCCGTGTGTTAACCCCGTTGGTTTCCCACACACGGGGATAAACATTAATATTCTATCTAGTGTCTTTTAATGGCCTGTAAAAACTGGTTGTTTATGCCATGGTAATCAATTTTGTCAGGTTATGAATGGCAGAGCATTGTCAATTCGTTTCGCCTAAAAACAATTATTGTGGTAAAAATCCCCTTCTCCCCGTAAAAATATATTCTCTTCTAGTAAAGTGCAATGATGCGTGTCGGTTAAGTGCATTGTATTTGTAACCTGATTTGTTCTGGTAGGTAGATATAAGATAGATAGATTTGGTTTATATATTTAGCAATAGTGTCACTTAAAACTTAGCGTGGAAGAATACACGTACTGATGTTGTATACCATATTTAGAAACCAAACGTCTCATTCAAATCGCGCCGCCCACATATTCACGTCTTTTACTGTAGGTTAGTCCGTCACGAACTGCGTATACCAATTATTATTATGGTAACCCGTGACCTGTAGTATTTAGAGGCACCCACACGCATACTGTTCTTTTTTGCGCACCTGGGAAGGTTATTTTCACATTTTGCTGAGCCTTAAATAAACATAGAAAACAAACACTTGCATTAAGTATGAGTTGGTCTTGTTTGAATGTCACATGCCTTTTAAAGCATGATAATACAGTTACCTCTAGCTACTACAGGATCACATGAAGTACTTGGAGGGTTAGGGTTATGGTTCCAAGCGCTCAAAGCGATCCTTTAGTAAATTGGAGGCACCTTGAGAATACCTGTTTAAACATCCATACAGAAAATTATTCTTAGTATTGTAGCGAATCGTATAGTGGCAGTTTTTATTCTCCCGTCTCACATTCAACACAATCTTTTATACAGTGCGCCGCAGCGGCAAAGGCGCCCGCGCAAAATTAAGGGCAATCAAGTAATAAACAAAAGGAATGCAAGGAACGTTACAGTATAAACACACAGCTTTATTTGTTAATGTTTTTGTTCAAATTGTTTAAAAAATATTGTTATCAGGTATATTTAAACCAAATTTTATGGAGTTGATTATGTAATTTTAAATTGACTCAAGTCTGAACTGGTGGAAATGGCCAAGAATCCAGAATATCAGAAGACTCTGCATAGCTTGACCACTAAACTTGTTACTTGTTTGGCTTCTTTTCCGGTTGGCAGTGAAAACTTTCAATCATGTATGGAATATTCTCTGTCAAATATAAGGTATCACAGGTTTCTTGATGCTGATGGGCACAGAATTGCCCGTCAAATTGACGGACTGCATGACAAATTTATTATTCATTCTAAGCCAGAAAAGGCTGTAAGAATAAAAAAAATGTTTCATCAATTTCAAAACACCGGAATTACGGATAAAATTCCACCTAATAGTCAAGTTCACGACCGCTTAATGTCAATTCTGCTGCATCTTTCAGACCATCCGATAAACCATGCGTACGTGAAGCCTAAAAAGAGAATCCAAATAGAACATCGGGATGCATTTAACTGGGGTGCGTTCTTATTAGAAGGGGAAGACCGACCAACCTGGTCTTCATCTTCGGACGAATCTGAATCAGAGGATGCTGTGGTTGATACAGTCCCACGCACAATTAACCATATCCAGCAAACCTCGACTACGAAGCAAACCGTTGTTCGAATCACACCCCTTAAGGAACAAGTTGTGTTGCCTACAGTTGTTTCCGATTACTGGAATTTCAATAAAAGCTCGTATGAAGTTCATACTGAATTTCTAAGCATGTGCTCATTGAAAAATGTGAAATCAATCAAAGCTGATTCAAACCAGTTAAAAGAAATGCATATTTTACGGGAAGTTATTTGGTTGCTTTCTGGCCATGATAATTTATTTATGTTTCCGAATAAAGGTAACCAATACACTGTTTCAGATAACTCATATTTGAATCATCTTACACAAAACAGCTTCAACCAATCACTACTGTTCTTTGTGGAACATGCAAATTTCCTTAAATTGGTAAGAACTTTCATAAACTCTGTAAGCTCCCAAGTTTGCCTAACATATCAAGCATTTGCTGAAACTTTAAGAAGTTATATCAAGTGGTTTGATACAGATCTAATGGCCATTGAAAACAAAGTCAAGTCTCAAGAGCACACATTTTTAATTGGTGATATGTTTGACTCTTTGGAATTTCATTTCGAGGTGATTTCCCAATTAAAGGAAGTTTATGACAGCTCACTTGGGCTAGATAAGCCAACAGAAGCAAACTCAGTAAAGGCATCTCGCTTATTAAGCACTCTGTACAGTGCATTTGTAACTGAGAGCTTGATTGAGCTGCCTGCACAAGATAAGAGCAGAACACGCTTACATGTTTTTCTAAAGCTCTGGGTGGAATCTATCAAACCTTATTTGGATATTTGTGATGACTGGATCACCTCTGGTGTGTTGAACGATCTTCACAATGAATGGTTTCTGTGTCGCGTTAACACAGTGCCGGATTGTCGAAACGCTAGCTTCTGGCAAAACGCTGTAGTGCCTGCTGTAGATAACATATCAACCCTACTTCCTTGGCTAAAATGTGTCGTCGACATTGCAGTTATTGGTGGAAAATCAATGGAAATTATTCAAACTTTAAACATGTTATACAAAGATGAAGATACTAGCAGTAGTATCAATTTACCAAAACACCCAAGGCAAAAGCTATTTGCTTCCTTTCAGGACAATTTGCTCTTCATGTTGTTTAATGAGAACGAAAATAAAGAAACGGAAACACAAGCTATGAAATGTCTAACAAATGATAAACCTGAAAAAGAAATGCTTAGTGAAAGTTTAGAACTACTGTTCAGCACTAGCTGCTTCACTGAAAGAACAGTGGAGAGTAACAAATTCTATCGACCATTTGCCTCTCGCTCTCCTCTTTCAGTTTTAATTGAACGAAGCATTTTTCCGCTTCTTGAAATAAAATGTGAATATGCAAGCTCGTCCTTGCTAAGAATATTCAGATCACGTTTTGGTCTTTCCACTTACCTTAACACTTACCACAACTTCTACTTGATGGGATGGGGTGATGTGATGCACATGTTTTCCACCGAAATATTTAAACTCCTGCATCAACGCACAGTGTTAAATGATGATCCTGTAAGTTTAAACATCATTTTACAAGAATCAATGGCCATTCGAAGTTTGCCATCCCCTGGGGTCTTTGTTTTGTTAAATATGGATAGAAATCTTAAAGATGGAGGCCTGCTGGGTAGGGAAAAGAAGACGCTTCCTGGGGTACATCAGCTGATTCAAGCAACTGACTGTATTGAAATACAATGCCCAGTGGAATGGCCGGTTAACATTGTTATCACTGAGGAAAGCACAGTGACTTATAAAAAGTTGTTCAGCTACTTAATGCGAATCAATCGTGCTCTGTTCTGCCTTGAGCAGTTGAAATTTGCAACAATATATCTGGAAAAAGAAAATTCTATGGAGGTGAAAATGAAAGCACATAGACTATCACTTTTGCGACACAAAATGCTGTATCTCTTGCAGCAGTGGCATGGATATATAATGACTAGCGTCATTCAATCAGAGAAGCACACTTTCTTAATCGCAATGGAAGAAGCAAAGTCATTGGATGACATAATTGATGCACACAACAAGTTTTTAAAATGCGTCTGCACACTCTGTCTTTTAGATGAAAAGACTCAAGCAGAAAAATTAGTCCAGGGCACCCTAAAAAAAGTTCTTACGTTTGCAATCACATTCAATATGTTGTGGTCATTGGGAATCAACAACATTAGCACAGAGCTAATATCGAAACATGAATCTGACTTCAATGAATGCAGTGAGTTTCTTGGGAGGATTCTGAAAACTGTCGCCCACCGTGGATCAATACCAAGATTAAATTCCCTTGCATATTCATTGTTATAAAGTGTGGCAATGTTTGTTGAAGTCATTTTTCACTGTAGAATGTACATGTGTTACTACTATGTAAATTGAGCAAAATACTACACTTCGTTTATTTAAAATTATAATGGTGCAAAGTTAAAAAAATGCCTTACAAAATATAAATTAGTGTGTAATCGCTTCAATCGTATATTATTATTTTTCTACTATTTTTTGATAACAAAATATTTTTTAAATAGAATTTGTATAAAATTCCCTACCTACCATGGCTAAGGGTTTGGACCCTAACATGGACTTTCCATTTTGCCATGATGTTGGCAAGTATGAAAGAATCACAAAAATTGGACAAGGGACATTCGGGTAAGAAATTAAAACAACAAATTTGTATAATTGGTAAAGCGAGATCGATAATTATATGTGTCATTTTTTCATGACACAAGTGGAAATCTACATTCATATATATATATAAATATATATAAGGATATATTTGTGGTTATTGATTGTCTAATAACTTATGAGAAAAATCTGTGTGTTAGATGAATTTTTGTGTTATCGCCAAATAACTTCTGTCTAGTTTAGTTGGTCCAGCTATTTCAAAAGTCCATAATTTCACTGTATTAAAAGCTTTGTTGACGACCAACATTCGACATTTTAACTGAGTAGCAAACCTGATTTTAATATTTTTTTTAAGCTTTATCACTGAGATTCTTAACCCTTTAACTGCCGGCTGTTTTTTAGGTCATTTTTTGGCTAAGTCACCTTAGGTTAGAAGCTTCTGTTTAAAAAACTATCGATGTAAGCATTATATGATCAACAGAAAAGTTGTTCAGTAATAAATTTTCTTTTTTTAACATTAGTAAAATTTTGATGACGTCATGCATTGGGCGATGACGTCATGTTTTACATGTTTAGATCAACAAAAACTATCTTTTTTTTCATTTACAAACAAAACAGTATGTAGCAAAGTTATTTATGATTATCTTTGAAACATTTTTGTACTACTCTTTTTATGATGACGTCAAAACTTTACTGATGACGTCGTAATACGCAAATCAAAAAATGTTTTTTTTTTTTTGCACTCGCCTAATGAAACACAAACACATAGCCACAGGAAAACAAAACTGCTGCAAAACAGCTTTAAAAAGATTCTTCATGGCTAGAACTACTCGAAAATGAAGCACAACTGCTTCCAGAATCATTATCAGCCAACAAAAGGGCAGTTTCTTCAACAGAATACCTGTTTTTACCCTCCATGAGCTCAAAAAATAGCCTAATCCAAAATGTACAAGCGAAAAACGAAAAGCTTGTTTTCAAACTAAACAAGCGAACCATGACGACAATAGTTATAAACTAATCGGGGACTAAAATTAAAATTAAAACTAATTAAAACAACTAAAAATCACACATATATGTATACATTTTTTAAACTTAAATAACTAAAAAATATCAAATGCAAACCTATATATTCATCTTATATTGAGTAAACGCAGAAATTATTCAGCTCTCCAGCGCCATCTCACTGATCAAAATCGGCTGTATACTTTTCTACTTATTTAATTTTTAGTGCTGTCGACTTGAGTCGACAGCGGGCCAGTTAAAGGGTTACACCACTATTATTCTTTCTATGATGGGGTAGAAACATTTGTTACTATAAAATGCGCCAGACAACTGTTTAATTATCAAAATACCACATTTCAAGTAAGGGGTAAGTTTACCCTTTTTTGGTTAAAATTGTTTTAACAGGGAGGTTTTCAAAGCACGTTGTAGAAAAACAGATCGTCATGTTGCTCTCAAGAAAGTAATCATGGAAAACGAAAAAGAGGGTGTAAGAATTTAAATTTAATTGCCTTTCTGTGTTTGTTTTTTCGTACATTTGTTTAGTTATAGAGGGTGTAAGAATTTAAATTTAATTGCCTTTCTGTGTTTGTTTTTTCGTACATTAGTTTTGTTATAGAGGGTGTAAAAATTTAAATTTAATTGCCTTTCTGTGTTTGTTTTTCGTACATTTGTTTTGTTATGAATCAATGTAATCATTTTCTCGTTTTTTCTAGTTCCCGATCACAGCTTTGCGTGAAATTAAGATACTACAACTTCTTAAACACGATAATATTGTTGATCTGATCGAAATCTGCCGCACAAAGCCAACACAGTATAATAGGTGGGTTGGTCTTAAATTAGTTAAAATGTATCCACTTTTTACTTATTTTTCAGGTCCAAAGGCTCTATTTATCTTGTTTTTGAGTTTTGTGCACACGACTTAGCTGGGCTACTGAGCAATGCTACAGTTAAATTCACATTGGGTGAAATAAAAAAGGTAAACTTGTTAATCTGTGTGCACTGGTTTAAGCACAGTGTTTGTATCGTACAGGCTTCATGTGTCTATAAGACTTGACAAGACAACATAACAGACCTTGCCCCGGCACAGTGTTTTCATTTTGGTACAGTGATAAAATTAAAGTAATATAACATAATACACCCCAGCAACTAGTCGAAGAAAGCTGCATAATGCATTTTAAATATAGTCAGTTTTTCTAAGACTGTCCTTTAATTAACCATTGTGATATTTGTGAATATCATATGATGTCAGTAATCCACCTAGCTTTCACTACACTACTCTCATTTTTTAATTCTTTCAATTGATTTTAGACAATGCTCCAATTATTGGAAGGACTATTCTACATCCATCGAAATAAAATATTGCACCGTGACATGAAAGCAGCAAACATATTAATCACAAAGAATGGAGTTTTGAAATTAGCTGATTTTGGATTGGCGAGGTAAATGTTATTATAATCTTTGTTTAATCCAGTCGAAATCAATTCTAAAAATCAAACCTTTTTCCACAGAGCTTTTAGTTACACGAAGACTGGCCAAGCGAATAGATATACAAACAGAGTGGTCACATTATGGTACCGACCGCCAGAACTACTGTTGGGTGACCGGGACTATGGACCCCCCATTGATTTGTGGGGAGCTGGGTGTATTATGACAGAGATGTGGACCCGTAGTCCGATTATGCAGGTATGTGTTTTGCTTACGAAGGTATTTTGGTATGTATTTTGCTAACAAGTGTATTTTGCTTGCGAGTATATTTTGGCATGCATTTTGCTTACAAGTGTATTTTGCTGAGTATATTTTGGCATGTGTTTTGCTGGGTGTATTTTGGCATGTGTTTTGGTTACGAGTGTTTTTTTGGAATGTGTTTTGCTTACGACTAAGCGGACTAAGGCGTTCAACATCAGTCCTGTAAGCTGATTTTTGGGTTAATGTACACCACGTACAAATTTTGAATATTTATGCCCCAAGTTTCAAACATACAAAAAAAAACAGTTACTGATAAACGAGGAAACTTAAATTACAGCTAGTGTGGTACACTGAGAAAGCCTAAAAATTGGTATGTGATAAAATACCTTTTTAAGTCAGAATTTCATAATTGTTGTAAATATAACATTATATAAAAGTTCTTTTTTGTTTGTTTTGTTTTATCCAGGGCCACACTGAACAGCAGCAGCTTACATTAATCAGTCAACTATGCGGATCTATAATGCCCGAGGTTTGGCCTGGCGTCGAAAAATATGAACTCTTTACCAAAATGGAGCTACCAAAGGGTCAAAAACGCAGAGTAAAAGAACGGCTTAAAGCGTATGTCCGCGACCAATATGCACTGGACTTGATTGACAAGCTGTTAACCTTGGACCCGAAGCATCGAATTGATTCAGATGACGCTTTAAATCACGACTTCTTTTGGACTGAACCTCTGCCCTGTGACCTCACAAACATGCTTTCACAACACAAAACGTCAATGTTCGAGTATTTGGCGCCGCCGAGAAAGCCAACAACCACCGCAGGCCACCACCACAGACATCCAAATGCAGGAGCTACGAAACAACAGCCCACTGATCCAGCTTATGATCGGATTTTTTAAATATTCACAAAAGTTTCCCCCTCTTGAATAAGAAGTTTTCCTCCTCTTTTTTTTTATTGTTGGCATTGGGACGTTTTGCGTCAAATGAATCTTATGTTATTGCTAGGTATTCTGTCGTGGTTTGTTTATGAGTTACACAACCTAAATTACTAAAAAAATTGTGTGACCTTCCTTCTTGCGTATCCATGCAGTTGTACCTGAATCAGAACATGCAAATCAGTAAAGTTGTTTATTTGCTGAGGTATCTTGTAACCACTGTTACATTATTTTAATTTTAACATAGGTTGTCACTTTTGGTTAGAAACCGGCCAAAGGCGTTTTCATGACAGTTTATAATACTTCGTATGCGTGAGATGGACATTGCTATTTGACAATCTAATTTAGTGATTTTGCGCAGCTTTTGTGAAACACTTGCTGAATATCTTTTATTGAAGAATTATTAACAATAATATTTTAGGCTAGGCTACAGTTCTCTAAAGATAGGATATAAAGTTAATATTTGTGGTGATAAAATGACAGTTTTACTAATTGTTAACAAATTAATTCGACTTTATTTGCATACACTTTTTATTTTAAGTATTGTAAAGTGATACGTTCTATCAGTCCGTATTCTATATTGTTATATATTATGAATGCAATAGCCGTAGTGGGTTTGTAGATCGGTTGATTTGGTTACTGTTACTGCGAACTGGTTCTAGGGGATTAGTTTTTCTTGTAGTACGTGTACTTTTATTCGCATCAACCACGCAACACCACAGCGGTTTAAAACGATACGATAAAATTTGCCAGCACTTCCAGTGCGGTATCTTCCGTCAATTAAGCTACGCAGTTAATAGGTCACAAAAGATTATTCGAACCCGTTTCGGTAATATCTGTCTGCCGGTCCCTCTATTTTGTACAGGTCCGCTAGGTCCGCTAGGTCCAGCGCTAGGTCCGCTAGGTCCGCTAGGTCCGCTAGGTCCGCTAGGTCCGCTAGGTCCGCTAGGTCCGCTAGGTCCGCTAGGTCCGCTAGGTCCGCTAGGTCCAGCGCTAGGTCCGCTAGGTCCAGCGCTAGGTCCGCTAGGTCCAACGCTAGGTCCAGCGCTAGGTCCAGCGCTAGGTGTGCTAGGTCCAGCGCTAGGTCTGCTAGGTCCGCTAGCTCAGCTAGGTCCAGCGTTAGGTCCGCTAGGTCCATTTGACTTCTATAAATTATAGCAGTTACACAACTACTTGAAAAAATGGGGTTTGAAATATACGTTGACCAAACTAAGGGCCATCGCAATTTAATCAAAGTTGCGCTATGTATAATAATGCTGCTTTTTTTCTATAAATTACGCATTACCCAAAAAACATTCTGGTAATGCGCACTATAATAAAAAACCTTAACTGAAAGTTGTTTATTATTCAAATGATCACCCACTATTTCTTTGGCATATATTAAATCATTATATGAAATACTGTTTCGTCCAAATGTCAGTGAAATCTCCGAGTGAACCACGCAGACAACTGCACCTGGAGAGAGCGAGCGCGATAAGCCCCCCCATCAAAGGAATAAAGACCACCACGAGTTGCGGTTTCCTACAGGCTCTCGGAGCTTTGACTGACATCTGGACTAAACGCCATTTTGTTTAGAGTCGCAATTAAACGTTTATAAGTACATACAATTTCGTTCAGTCGAAATCACAAAAAATGCTTTACAATCAACTATGTCGTATATTTCCGCTATATTGCACAATTAACAGTGAGTCTGCAATATGTGTTACTATGTTATAACACAGTCGTAATCGGTATAACCCACCCCAATGGCGTCGCGGTTTACGAAATATTTTTAATTACTCTCCGTATTTATTTTCGTATTTCCGTAATTTTATGCATCATCGAACTGTGACACGTGGTATTCTGACAAATGACAGTGTTATAACGCTCTGTTGTGTGTTTTTAATCAAATTAGAAATACGCCAAAAAATCAAATCATTCGAACAAATTGTTTGACATGAAAACACCTTAACATCTACTATCTTCGTGCAAGTAAGATACTGACCGGCACGTGGTCTTAATGTCCGTGGTGCGAAGACTAATTACAATCTCCGCAAATGTAATCGGTGATAATAAAAGAACATTGAGAAACACGTGTGTAAGTCTATGATTACGTAATAGTTCAATGGATCCTTAACCACGTGGCCAAAAAGACGCAAACGTGTCATTCTGCAAGCAAAGCAATATTTTTATATTTGGAATGCGATTTACGCGGTAATTCGAAGAAAACGACGAAAAATCGCTTCGTTAAAACCTCTGAATTATTTGAAGATGACTCGCGTAATTAGAATTACGGAGCAATTTAATATCGCCGCATAAACTTTTTTTCCATTTCTTTGTTTTTGATTGTCCCAGAATTTTGGGTAGACAATGTCTACGTTGTCCCCCGGCTAGGTACACCACTGCGTACAGCTCATGTCAGTCCAGTGAAGAATCAGGTAAGAACAAAGACAATTGCAATCATTCTTTTGTATGACTTGGAAAAACACAACCGGTAATATATAAATGACAGATGGTTGTGAAACGGCAATACTTTATCAGCAAACTCTTCTACCGATGGAAATCCCCGTGCCGTCTGTGGCGATGTGACTTTCGGCGATTGGGTAAAGCATTGTGTTCTATTCTTCCTAAATTGTCAATATTGCATTTCCTTAGCATTTTCGGTCGTCCAACGAGCGCATGGTTTCTGGTATATGCACAATGTCACAATCACGTGCGATTGTTTTATCGTTTTAACTTTGATTTTGACCTGCAGAAATTCAAATAATAAAATCGCAACGTAGAATTTTGGGCTAAATACAAAGAAAAACAAATAAAATGGAAACAAACAACAAATCAATCGACGACCGACCATTGACCTAGGATAGAATAGGATATTCATCTTTATCCCCGTGAATGGGAAAACCAAGGGGTTAACACACGGGCAATCGTCAGATCACCTCGCGCCCATCGTCGGGTTACCGGAGCTATTGCAGTGTGTTTTATATGATAGACACGTATCTTCAATTTGGTGGAACCCATTAATCTGCTGGGTTCAGGCAACGTCCGTAAAGTGCCTTGCCCAAGGACACAACCGACTAGCTATAGCGACCAGTTTCGTACCTACAACCTTTCGATTGAAAGGCGACGCACTTAACCGTTAGACTAACGGGCCGGAGGAATTCGGAAAACCAAGGGGGTTAACACAATCGTCAGATAACATTACGCCTATAGTCAGGTGACTGGGGATCTTGCAGTGTGTTGTTTATGATCGAGACATTTCTTCAATATAGTAGAACCCATTAATTAGAATGTCCGTTAATCGCCTTGCGAAGGACACAGCCGACAACCCAAAGATTACAGCTCATATTGATATATTATTTGGTAAATGCAATACTATTTAAATCTGAAAGGGCCTGTAGTTGGCAGTTCATATAATTATTTAAAAAAAATCAGCGTGTCTTTAATGTTTGTTCGCGTACAAGATTTAGTAGCGCCATTGCAAAGTTTCAAATGGCCAAGAATGTCCTAACGCCAGCACTGTCTACAAACCGCCCACACTCCCAACACACTGCCCACACTGGACATTCAGAGTCACCCGTTCATAAAGTTTACCATCAGTCACCCTCAGAGGTAGATTACCTGATCGACACACTGAAAAACACGACACAACAACACTGAAAAACATCACATCCCATGATCATATTCACAAATTTTATTATCACAATATCTCAAGATGCTGGACCTAGAGCTAGACCTAGTGGACCTAGCGCCAGACCTAGCTCTGCACCTAGCGGACCTGTAGCAGCACTCTAACTTTAGATGGGTTTTAAGCGGGATAGGACAAGGGATAAACATAGGTTAAGTATTTTATTGAGTAACCACGCAAGGTGCAGCCAATAAGAGCGTTGTACACAAGGGGCATAACTTAGGTAAGCAAGCGAGGCTCTACCAATATGCTCTCTGATATTAGAAAATTATACACAGTTTATATAAGACACATATAACAGGAAACACATGTTTGTACACGAGGCCTAGCAGGCGTTTAAACTTTCGGGAAACAATTCATCGATTGACATGCCAAAACAGGAAAATAATTGCAATTTTCCATTAACAAAATATGGACACATGCCATGGCGACCTAATTGTTAAACTATACAGAAATACAATTATAAACGTGTGGGATTCCCACAGTCCTAGTGATGGACCTAGCGGACCTAGCGGACCTAGCGGACCTAGCGGACCTAGCGCTGGACCTAGCGCTGGACCTAGCGGACATAGCGGACCTAGCGCTGGACCTAGCGGACCTAGCGGACCTAGCGGACCTAGCGGACCTAGCGGACCTAGCGCTGGACCTAGCGGACCTAGCGCTGGACCTAGCGGACCTAGCGCTGGACCTAGCGGACCTAGCGGACCTAGCGAACCTAGCGGACCTAGCGCTGGACCTAGCGGACCTAGCGGACCTAGCGGACCTAGCGGACCTAGCGGACCTAGCGGACCTAGCGGACCTAGCGGACCTAGCGGACCTAGCGGACCTAGCGCTGGACCTAGCGGACCTAGCGGACCTAGCGGACCTAGCGGACCTAGCGGACCTAGCGGACCTAGCGCTGGACCTAGCGGACCTAGCGGACCTAGCGGACCTGTACAAAATAGAGGGACCCTCTGTCTGCTGGTTAGACCCTACTTTACCCAATAGAGAAAAATCCACACAAATTTAAGTAAGGCTAGTGGGATCACTTGCTACTATAAATTAACAAGTTATCGGTTTGTGGTTCTTTTATTATCCTCAAATGTACACGAATAATAGATATCTATGCTGGAGACGCGCAGCCAATCGTTGCGCGATATTCGTTGGTGGTAACTTCGAATTAGAATTGCCTTTTACAAGTCTGAGCGTTTCGAAGTGAATTTAGTCAATTAAACAATTTTGAAACGAATTTCAGTTGATCAATATTGAAGTGTTTTGCAGAGTCTTTTTATTATGTTTCTTTTTATAGCATTAGTGCAATTCAACCAAGCTAATACAGACTTGTAGGATAGTTAGTTTAAAAGACGTAGTACCTTGGTTACTTGGTACTTCTAGTAAACAAAGGAAGTCAAAATGATCTGTATAGGTTTAAGTGATTTGGTATACTTATTATTGTAATATCAAATATTTTTATGTATAACTTCTTTTCAGAGAAACAAACAAAACTGTCATTTTATTTAGTGGGACAACCAGTATAAAAGCGATTTTATTTGACTCTAACCTTGGTGAAATGACGAGCTGTAAAGCACCACTACAGGTTTTAGAGAACCCTGAAAATAATCAGATCCACGAGTACGGGAAACCGGTGCTGAAAAGTCTAAAACCCCGCATGGTAAAGAAAACTGCTACCAACCAAACCAGTAAAAAATGGGTAAGTTTTGGAAATCAATTATAAGCATGATACTGATGAATACTGGTTGTTAGTTAATTTTCTATTTTGCAAATGCCTTATAAATTAGGTTTAACATTAACACCACAATGCACTGCTGCAGTTGCTAAAATTATTCTTTTCTTTATACAGTCCAGTTTAGTAAGAAATTCTGGTATGATGTTTACTTTAATAACATTGGAGTTTCAGTGCAAGCCTTCTGTCACTATGTTATATTATCCAATTATTATTAATTGTTTTCTTTTTGATAGGTTTCACCGGACAAACATTTTTCCACCTGTGAAAATCAAGCTCCACAAACCAAAAGTATTCCCACAAACAGTGTGAAACAAAGCAAACAATGTAACACTGCAAAATCCATTTGTGCAATTCCAAGCCGAGAGCGCTTCACAGAGCTGAATTGTGCAAAGTTTACGGCTCCAGTCGTTCTGGATGATGATGACAAGGAAAATATGCCTCCTGGTGGGACAAGAAACTACAAAAAAGTCTCTTCGACCAAAACATCATCTTCAAAGACTCTTTCCAAACGAACACGAAGTTCAACCCTAAAGCAACAAAACTCAGAAATTGGAAGACTAAGATTCAATAGATAACCCAGCTTTAAACCATCGAAGCAACTTTTTTATATTTATATGGACATTTTCTTGGAAAATTGTCCTTTTGAACTATCCTTGTAAATTATTTCAGACAGATCTACATAGTACAATCTGCCTCTAGTTTTTATATTCAAGTTTGTTTGTGTTGAGTTTTAGTAATTAATGTATTTCAGAGCAATAAACTTGTTTTTTTTTGTACTGATTGCAATATACTTGTGCTTGAAATGTTTGTGTTGTATAACTGCATTTACAAACACACCTCAGACCCCACCATATCCAAAAACATTCCATAAAATTGGGAAGGACCAATCTTATGAACTGATAGCCAACTCAACTTGCATGAAATTGGTTACTGATTTTCCATTACTTATTTCTGCAAAACGATTTACAGTAACCATATTATGCAACTGTCAACTCTACCTTTAGCACATTGGTTATCAATCACTACAGGCATCGACTAAAAACCAAGTTAAGTTTTTACACCAGGAAGGTGTGTGTGTGGTTTTCACAGAAACCAGGTCTCCAACCAGTACCATACTAGTTTTTCTCTGACCAATTAGCTTTGTGGATTGAAGCATCATATTTGAGGGTTTTATACTAGACACTAGCTAGTTGTGTCCCCGGCATTGCCTTAATCTAATGGATTCTACTAAATTAAAAGGAATGTTGCAATCATGTACAAAAAACTGTAAGCCGGTGTGTTGTATATCCTATCCCCTAACATATAAATGTATACAAAACAAACTTTTGTACAACATGAACATTGTACTTAATAAAAATGGGCAGTAGCAAACAAGCGAACAGGTAACGGTAAGAAAAGTTACATCAACGGAAATTAAAACAGTATTTTCATTTTTTCATACATATTGTTATTTTTGTAACTGTACACCGTTAGTTTTTGGTAGTCTAAGTAATAGCAGCATAACTTTAAAATCCCTAAAATAGTGACCACATGCAACCAACAAGCTTGACATTGAACTAGCATGAAATTGATGGAGTCACTGACGTGGGGTATTCTGCCAAGTAATGCTAAATTTAATTCTTCTACTGTTGCTTGCACTCCTGGGGAGTTTCTTTACTCTTCGGGTCTTTCTGTAAAGGTATAATTACATTAGAACACAAACATTTTCCTTTTATTAGAACACAAAAGTTTTTTGTGCACTTTAAAAGAACTTGATACTGTAAATTGGGTTTTCCATTTCAAAAACAAGACTCGATTCAAAATTGTTTCTGGATTATACCAATTTGAAATTAAGTTTTTATAGTAAAAGTAGACAAAGTGCTAAAATTTGTTACTTGATATTTTGATATTGTTTTATTCTTTAATTAACCCTTTAACTGCCGGCTGTTTTTTTGGTCATTTTTCGGCTAAGTTGCCTTAGGTTAGAAGCTTCTGTACAAAAAACTATTGAAGTAAGCATAATATGATCAACAGAAAAGTTGTTCAGTAATAAATTTTCTTTTGTTTTACATTAGTAAAATTTTGATGACGTCATGTATTGTGCAATGACGTCATGTGTTTCTATTTAGATCAACAAAAACTATCTTTTTTTCTCATTTACAACCAAAACAGTATGTAGCAAAGTTATTTATGATTATATTTGGACCATTTTTGTACTACTCTTTTTGTGATGACCTCACAACTTGACTGATGACGTCGTAATACGCAAATCATTTTTTTTTTTTTTTTACTTTCGCCCAATGAAACACAAACACATAGCCACAGGAAAACAAAACTGATGCAAAACAACTTCAAAAAGGTTCCTTATTGCTAGAACTACTTGAAAATGAAGCACAACTGCTTCCAGAATCACTATCAGCCAACAAAAGGGCAGTTTCTTCAACAGAATATCTGTTTTTACCCTCCAAAAGCTCAAAAAATGGCCTAATCCAAAATGTACATGCGCAAAACGAATGAATTGTTTTCAAACTAATCAAGCGAACCATGACGACAATAGTTGAAAACTAATCGGGGACTAAAACCGCAATTAAAACTAATTAAAACAACCAAAACCACACATATATTTATACGTTTTTTAAAACTTAAATAACTAAAAAATTTAAATGCAAACCTATATATCATCTTATATTGGTAAACGCAGAAATTATTCAGCTCTCCAACGCCATCTCACTGATCAAAATCGGCCGTATACTTTTCCACTTATGTAATTTTCGGCGCTGTCGACTTGAGTCGACAGCGGCAGTTTAAGGGTTAATATAGTTTTATATTGTTTAATTATTTTACAAAACATCTATGCAATATTATTTGTTTTATTCAAATACGTACTCAAAATATTAAATTTTAAATAGAAATTCTTGAAACAAACTGATTAAGATAAGCAAAACACTATCATAGTTGTAGGGCCGTTTTCTGTATTCTTACAAATGGCTGCAACTTCAATGCTTTTGGAAACTCAAAAACAAAACCAATTGATTAAAAATAACGATTTATTTTCTATCGGGATCTATTATTTTTTGGTAAAGAAATTATATGAAACTCTGCAGGCATTTTGCTGGGCTGCATTTCATAATGAACATCCCTGTTCTTACACACACTGGTGATTATTTAGTACAAACCTCTGGGTCGTAATCCGAATCGTTCTGTGAATCTGAATCATCTGTGCCGCCCATGTTGAACTGAAAGTAACAACGAAAAAAGTTTACAAATTAGTTTTAATTTTTCAGACTGTACAAATCAAGTTTTACAGGGGAATAAGGTTCAAAACAAACAAAAAAATAAATTGTGGGTAGGTTAAATATAATCTTCTCCATACACCTTAATGGGAAAACTTAAATACACGTTTGTCAATAAAAAGCCCCTTCAAAATGGTAATACAGGTCATTCCAGTTTTGAAAATTCACAGGCTGATTTATTTGAAGTTCCAATGTAAAGCAACTTTTTTCACAATATTTGTTTACCCATCTGTGCCTAATTCCTGACTTTTCTGATATTTTTCCTATAAAATGTGGATTTTTAAATTTCGGATGCAACTCACTTCTCCATCTTCTTCATCCTCGTCCTCTTCCTCCTCCTCATCGAAGTCATCATCTCCCGCCTCCCCAGTGAAGTACAGGACTGCACGAGGTACCACGCGCTCTCGGATCAAATGACCGATCTCA
This sequence comes from Ciona savignyi, assembly GCA_000149265.1. Lineage (NCBI taxonomy): Eukaryota > Metazoa > Chordata > Ascidiacea > Phlebobranchia > Cionidae > Ciona > Ciona savignyi. The sequence goes on from CH003263.1 coordinate 1,679,596, forward strand.
AAATCACGAGCCAGAAGATTTTCAGTCTCCTCATCCTAAAAGAGTAATCAGTGTTTTCTGTTGTAATGGTAAGTACATCAAAACCTATAGAGTAAAGGTATATTAATAAACTTTTTGTGGTAACATTGTTTAGGAATGAAAATTGTTTGCAACACACCGATGATAACAAAATTTTAATGATAATTTTTTACAAAACAAAATACAGACAAATTGTTACCTTTAATACAATTTCTTGATTAGTAAAAACATTAAAGTTTCATAGTTTTACCACAGTTTGTGACAAGCACAAGTTTAACAGTTACACAGATTACAGAATTTACTAAAACCACAAATATATTTGATACAACAAACTCACCATATCAGCATCATCTTCAGGAACTGTAATAAAATCAATTAAAAAACATGTAGACTATCTTTAAAATAAACTTGACAGCAGTGCCGTTTCTAGAATAAGTCTTGTTTTTTTTTAAATCAAGCATGCTACCAGTATACTTTTAAGTGTTGGAAGGTTTAACCCATTTTCTTTAACTCTTTTAAGCAATATTGGCAATGTGTATACCTAAGGATTGTTTGTTAATAATGGTTTATGCTTTCTTATTATTAACATGGGCCAAGTGAGTTGGCTCAAGAATTAA